>BPLR01013390.1:0-109357 GCA_021605095.1 Caerostris extrusa | reverse complement strand
GCTGCTACGCATTGCCGAATTCCAACTGAGCAATTGGGAAGCTTTGTGTGAAAGCGAGTGTCTGAAGTTAGCAATCAATTGACTTACTTGGTAATTGGTGTCAATATTTGCAATTTGAATCTATAAATTGTTTTTTCATGTAAAATATGTAAAACATGCATAGAAAAAAAATAATTAAAAAAATGTATAGTAATAAAACTAAGAATTTATTGTATAAGTTTTTTTCTTTTCAAACTTTTATTTAATCCTTGCCCTAAAATAAAATCTTTTGAAGATGAATTACTAGATTTTATAAAGCAGCATAATTTTACAAGTGAGGCTAACATTTCACTATATATTTAATAGCTTTAAAATCAAAATAGCTACAAATTACAAAATAATATTTTTTACTCTTCAAATTTTTCATTCAGGAGAAAAAAATTTGAACCAACTATAATGGTAAAAAATTTATGTTCTCAACTTTGTCAAAAAGGACTTGTAATACTTTTTCCAATACCTTAAAGAACGAAAAAGAGATGAGGCATCTTTATGTGATGCTGTTATTGTAATGTGAAGTATGTTTGTTAATTTTTAACTGCATGTTAAACCTTAGGCCCGTAGTTCTAGCACCAACTAGAGAATTAGCCTAGCAAATTCAAACAGTCTACAAAGAATTTGGCATTAAGTACGTACGTAATTGTTGCGCCTGAGGAGCCCCAAGGGCCCACAGTTGCGTTGACATTGAACGCAGGCGCCCAGATCTGCATTGCAACCCAGGCCGGTTGATAGATTTCGATGAATGTGGAAATCTCTTGCGTAGATGTACCTTTGTATTAATAGCTGACAGAATGTTAGACATGGATTTGAACCTCAAATAAGAAAAGTTATTGAACAGATTAGAGGGCAAGTTTTTAAAACTGTTTGGTATGTATAATTTAATACTTAATATTCTTTTCTTGAATAAAACAATGCTTGTTTTTATACATGAATTTTAGAATTATTTGTTGCATTGTTTATATAATAAGTAGTTGAAAAGTCTTGCAATTCTGTTTGATTTGAGATTTTTCATAGACTGTTAAAATAAATTTTAAAACTATCAGTTTGCTTCTATTAATTGCTTATTACGTTCTGACAAAGTATTTATTTTTCAGCCTGATCGGCTGGTGGACACTTGCGTTTAGTGCCACGGCTTCAAAGAAGGCTAAAGGCTGAAGATTTCTTAACATCATATCTGCTAACATTGGCTCTCTTGAGTTATCAGCCAACCAAGGGCTCACATGCAAATCGCCGATGTGGTCGAAGAAACTGATAAAGACCAGTAATAAAAACTTTCTATAAGCTTTGAATATTACATGTAAATTATGTTTACTTACTTGTGCTCTTTTACTCAGAAAGTATGCGACTGTAATTGTACTTTATGTGTTGAATGCTGAGCTGCATCCAAAGTTCATTTAATGCATAATCCTTGACGCTTTCAGTAATAAATTGCATGTTATATATAATCTGTTTAATTTTTTGTAATTGAATTCCAAATTGTTATTCAAGATATCTAAATATGTATCAATTTTTTCTTATTGGGCTATTTTACCAACAAGTAAAACCTGTTCTTGCAACAGATTCTACTTAAATCGACATGCTGTTTTTATGTTTCTTTTTTTATTTTATTTATATATATTCTTTTTCTAGGGTTAACAAATCTTATTCAAGAAATAATGGAAGAAAAAGAAAATAAGGTACATTTTATTACATGCTCCAAAGAACTTGCTTTGGAAGTTGATATACTGTAATGACTTGGCAGATTAGTGTCAAATTTCTTTTTATGCTAAAAGTATTTAATTCAGTTTTTGTCATATGAAATGCTTTTAAATTGAATATTATAGATGTGAATTTTAATTTGGTAGAATTGCTAATTTATTAATCAATTGGTATATTGCCTTATTTTTACAGAAAGTATTTTCATGTTTCCCTCTTAGTTGCATATGAAAAAGCACTCCAGAACAATCACTTAAAGCTGCATTCTTCTTCTTTTTTCTTTTTTTTTTGTTATAATAACCTTTAAAGCTGTAAAGATTTCATAGCCACCGCCCATCGCCTCACAGCATCTATGGCTTATTCACAAGTTTGTAATTTATTATATAAAATGTAATAAAGCACTGCTTAAAAAAGGTGTAAATAAAATCGCTAGAGAGTAAATTACTAGAGATTGAGTAAAAGTGTGTAGTATATATAACAATGTAAAATATAATTAAGCTGAAAAAAAAACTATTTTTAACTTTTGTGATTCATACTTTATGAACCCCTGATTTTAAAGCAGTATTTAAGTTGACTGTGTAAAAAAAAAAATTGATATTAATAGAAGTAATCTTTTTCATAAGAATTTAAAATTTTTACTTTGAATATTTATATGTATAAAAATCATCCTTTTTTAAATATTATAGACTTATAGTTTTGCTGAGACTAAGAGAGAGTAGATGAAATAACCCGTTCATTGAGAAAAGATGGGTAATTATTAAACTTAAACATTTTATTAATTTTAAAATATCTTGTATGCTGATTACAAGAATTCTCTTCCATGTAATGTTGTACAAGCTGAATGATATAAAATATTAAAACTTGTTGTGTAAATATATATTAAGTCAGTAGCCACATTTAAACGTAAGTAGTAGTGGATGAATGTCATCTGTTCCTATCTATTGCAATTTACACTAGAGGTGATTATGTTCCAAATTTCTGTAAATTTGGTATAGAACTTCCCATTAAATCTTTATTTTAAAAAAGTGCATTTGATATATTTTTTTATTTATCTAAACAATACATGTTTAAAAATTATATACTGGAAGGAATTATAATTTGTTAAATGTAAGATACACTTCATCAAAAGATTATACAAGTAGTTTGATGGGAAGGAGGTATGTTAATTTAGAAACTTACTTTTTTAAAAATATTAATTTTTTAATCAATAATACTCATTAAAATTTGTCCTATTATCATGGTTAAAAACACTATATACATTCAGTGGGGTGACAACAGGAAATTTTATGAATCTAGGAAAATGTTTGAGCTATCAGATGTGCTCGATCGATTAGCGGTTTTTACATAAGTAACCTTGTTTCCAGGTTTTTAAATATGCTTTCCGGTTTGATTTATCGCTTTTAAAGTCTTTTTAATTAGAGCTTATGGAATTAAAATGTCTTTAATTGCTTTTTTTTTTCTTGTCATGAGTTACAAATAATAGCATGAAATCATTTGCTTACAAATTTAGAAAAGTAAAGCTTTTTTGAGCTTAAATTCATTCCTTAAACCTAAATTCACAATCCTTTTGCATTTGTATTGAATGCATATACTTTGTGTATTTAATTACAAGGAAATGTCAATTACTAATTCTGCTCTTAAATTGAGCATCCATTATTTGTGTACATAGAGAAAAAAATTACAAAATTCAATAGTATGGTGTTGCCTTTAAAAAGTACATTTAAGGAAGAGTTGCCATTTTGTGACATTTGCTACTTTACTATTGCTATTTTTATTAAGAGGAATTCACGATTTATTTAAGTTTTCTTGTTTAAGAAACATGTGAAAAGAAATTTTCACATGTTTCGTAAACAAGAAAATTTATAATTAAATCATGAATTCCTCTTTAATAAAATTAGTTTAAGAGTAAAAAGTAATACAAAAAAAAAACTAATTTAAATGTTATAATTTATCTGCTTTTAAATAAAAATGGTTATCTTGCAATTCATGTATACTATTTTAATAGATTTTTTTAGGATATTTAGTTTTTTTTTTCATATTAAGTAACTGTTAAAACTGTATTTGATAATGTACATCGTATTGGCATATAGTGATTATGAATAGAGAAAGCCAGGAAACTAATATGATTAGTAACCATTGACATATATAATTGATTGATTTTAAGATATCTTTACTAGTACATAATTATTTAATATGTAAATTTGTATTAGACAAGAATGTTTTGTATTCTTATGAGAACATTTTTCATATTTCGGTTAAAATAAAAAAATTTAAAAGGATTATTTTGACAAACCTAATGTACTGATTTTTGTAATATACATATTATATTTTGAATAAATAGTTAATATAAGTAAATATTCTTTGATAGGTTCCCTGCATTGTGTATTCATGGAAATAAAACTCAGCAAGAACGAGATTGGGTTTTGGGGGCGTAAGTTATTTTATTAATTGTCTTGTGTAAATCCTAATTTTTTTTTTCATTTTTATATAAAATAAAAAAGTAGTTAAGAAAGTAGACTACTGCCTTTATTTTTAAGCATTACTTTCAGCTTTATTAAAGTGAAGTCATAATTTAAAAATTTTATGATTTTTGGGAGTTGGATCATATTTACAATGTAAAGCTGTGCTTTCAGTTTTACAAGATTAGGTTTTAGAATCTTAAATGTATTACATTAAGTTCATAGTCTTTGTGGATTATATTGTATATATTGTAATCATTATTTGATCATATTTACTTTAAGTTCATAATGTATTTACATTTGTTATAGTGTTGAGCATGCAAAATTTGTCTTTAAATATGATTTGTGTACAGCATTGATTTCCCATTACCATTTGAAGTAAAGTGCTGCAGAATTGTGTTGAACGCTTGTCAAAGCTGTCATTGTGTATGCTTTTGGTAAATCAGGGCTTCGAAAGTGGGTTAACAAATCGGAAAGTGGCAATTTTGAAGTAAAAATGGGAGACCATCGAAAAGATGGGGCAAAGAAAACCTTAGTTGTATAGAAAAGTTATGCATGGAGTTAAAGAATTTGCAATGGCTAAATATTAATAAATTTTGAAATTAAATTTATTAAATGACTTTCAATCGCCTATATGAAGACAGCAAAAAGCATTACAAATGTTGTGGTTGACATAACTTATAATTCCTATTACCAGCAAATATGTCATTAAAAGCAGAACTTTATTATTGTAAGCATTGTTGGATGTGAAGGACTCATGCCAAAATTAATTTATCTGTAAGTGACCACCTCCATATGTTTGAAAGCCACAAGATAGGAAAATGGGTCCCATGTGAATTGAATGAAAGACAACAGGAAATGCGAAATTCTGCTTATTAAGTACAAAATAAAACCATTTTTTCATTGAATTGTGACTGGCGATCTAGTGTTTATATTTTGATAATCCTAAGCTTTAGATGATTTGGGTAACTTCAGGCAAACCATCAACATCAACTGCCAGTTCAAATTTCTAGGTGAAAGACAAACTCTGTATTTGGTGGCATTGAAGGTGTGATCTATTGCAAGCTGCTAAAACTGGTGAAACTTTTTAATACTGAATGCTATCAACAAATGATCGATTTAAATCGAGCTTTGTGTGAAAAACAGCCAGACTATCAGAAACACTTAACAAAGTTATATCATTTTGTAATAATGCACTATCACACATAGCAAAACTGATCGTAAAACAATTAGTTGGGAAATATTTTTGTTGTTGCTGTTTGGTTGGGAAATATTTTTACATGCAGCTTACTCTCTAGACTCATCTCTCACTCTCTTGTTAGGCAAGCGCTTCTGGCTCTGTTTTTCCTCAAAAGAGCATTGGCTTTTTTTTATATGGCATTCACATATTGCCAAATGGATAGGAAAATGTACAATAACAATATGGCAATGGACAATACTTGGACTACAATATTTTTCATCATTTTCATACTATAAATGTGTCTTTACTTTTTAAAAATTCTGGATTCATATTTTTGTATACCTGGTATACATGTTAAAATGAATAAAATCTACTGCTTAAGTATGAGAAATTATAAAGCTTATTTCCTTAAAGGCCTTTTGCTTGTAATGTTGTAAAAAAATTGTTGCAAAGAAAATTTTTTTAATGACAGTGTAATTTTTATGCTTTTGATTTTGTAACAATTGATCTTGTTTCAAGTTAGAAGAAATTTGGTTTTTAACTTTTTACATTTTGAAAAAAATAAGGCACTTAATTGAATAAGCATGTTTTTCATTGTAATTTTACTCTCCATTTCATTTGTAGAATTCAGAGATGGAAGACATCCAATTTTGGTGGCCACTGATGTTGCTGCTCGTGGTTTAGGTGAGTATTTGAATGAACAATTTTCATGCTGTTCTAGATTAGTACATAAAATTAAAGTATAAATAATGATTCTTACTAAGCTCAATGCAGTCTTAAATGAATAGTTTTATGATATCATGATTAAGACTTGTATTGTTTCGAATGAATATAGCTTAGAGCGAATATTCTACTATTAAGCTATTGCCATCTAAGAATTTAAATAATTTTTATAATTAAATATTTAATTAAGAATAAGACTTGCTAATGATTATTATCTGCAAGTTTAAGGGAAGCTTTTGATTAGCAAATATGCATTTTTAATTAGTTTTATTTAAAAAAATTATACTATATTTAAAAATTAGATGTATTGAATTATTGATTATATTTCAGTAAATCTAATAAATCCATAGATTAGATATAGGCATAACTTTTATATTATTATGCTTATTCTATTCTATTTTTACATTAAAAGAATGTTGTATATTTACTAACAATGTTATATTTTCTTTTTCAGAGGCACATGGAAAAAAATAAGTGCCTCTTAGATTTTGGATAAATATAACATTTTTTACAAATTTCAAGCCAAGATTTCACAAAACCAAGTGTGAATAACATTAAATTTATATTAACAATGCTTAATTGCTAAAAAATGTTACCTTGGTTTTGTGGTTTCGCCTTCCATCAAATCCAGTATTTCGGTATTGCTAATGAAAGGCAAGACTAAGTTCCGGAAGGTGTACAGGGGTCCTTTTGACCTCTCCATGGATAATTCTGGATCAAAAATGTCTTGCCTGCTATTAGAGGTCTTGCTGGAACCTGGTGGACGGAGGAAATTTGAGCTTGTTACAGGTTGTACAGTTATTTCTTTTCCTGTGTTGTTGAGGAACTTCTTTTAAAGAAAAACAAACGGAAGGTGGGGAAAAACAGTCATCAAATGATATTTCAAACAAAATCATGTCTAAATTGAGTTTTTTTTTTTTTTTTTTTTCATACCTGGTGACTAGTTATTCTAATTCTATGAATGAAATTGGATTTCAGAATATTTTACTAACTAAGTAAAATAGTAAAGCAAGTGTATTTCATGTGAAACTGGTCGTATTAATTTAATTGCTAAGTATAATGAAATTAAGTTATTAAAAAAACCCTTATATTTGTAGGTCTTAAGAATACTTCAAATTGAATATTTACTAGTAAATTTTATAATAAATGGAAATTTCTAAAACTTTTTATTAGCTTTAACAATATTAGATATTCTTTGTTGTAAAGTAAATCAAATTAATAATTTTTAAAACCACTAATTATTCATATTAAGAATTTTCATTTCTCTTACACATTAGATTTAGTACTTGAAATTTAAGTGAATATTTAAATATCATTTTAAAAGGAACAAAAATTTATTCCTTTTAAAAGAATTTGCTTTCTTGATTGCAGGAAGTTTTTAAAATATCCTCATACTGTTGATTTTAAATTTAGCATTAAATCACAGGCCATGAATTGATTGTATTCAGAAAAATTTAAAATTTTCTGTAAGACATGCTAAGTAGATCATAAGGCATTAAATTTCAGTGTTGCATTTTGTTTGAAAGGTGGAAACTTTCTTAATTTGTTTTGTGTGCATTTTATTTATTGATTCTAAGCAAGAATTGGGTGATAGAAGGAGAATATTTATCAAGTTTGCTATAACAAAATATCAAATTACACAACCAAATATCTTTGAAAAAAACAAAACAAGATTCCTTACTTTGATTCTATGAAATTTATTTAATAAAATTAATCCAAATTTGTTTGGACTTTTGTATTTCTTAGATCATGCTATGTTATTTAGTAATATTTAATTTGAATGTATTATATGGCTGAATAAGAACCCTTTCCTATTGTTGATTAAATAAAAGATGTCCTCAATAACTGGTTGAATATCACAATGTATATTAACAGCATTAAGTTTATTTTATCTTCATGTGAATTAAATTAATTTAATTCTAATTTTAAGTTTTGTAACAATCTTTAAAACTTGCTTTATAAAAAATATTGAGATTATGAACTCAATATTTAGTTATTTTTATTGAAAAATGATAGGTTACTTCAAAATTATTTCAAATATATTTTAATATAATTTTATCTTGGAATAAGAAGTAAATATTGATTTTTAAACTTATTTCTAGTTCCTGTTTATTAAGAGGACAAAAAGAATTAATTTAATGTGCAGTTTTCTTTTAAAAGCAATTATATAATTTTCTAAGCTTACATAATTTTTGTGTTTCAATATAGATGTAGATGATGTGAAATTCGTAATAAATGTCGATTTCCCTAACTGTTCTGAGGATTATATACATCGTATTGGACGCACAGCTAGGTCTAACAAAACTGGCACTGCTTATACTTTCTTCACTTTTGGAAATATGAAGCAAGCAAAGGATTTAGTAGATGTTTTGCAAGAGGCAAACCAAACTATTAATCCCAAGCTAATGGATCTTGTTGAAATGTCACGAACCTTTGGTGGTGGACGGAACAATAGTAAGTACTTTTTAAAAAGTCATGTTATAGCAATTTATGTTTATGAACAATTTTGGATTGTTCAAAAGATGACTGTTAAATTTGCTCCAAAATCTATTTGATCATGTTTATTAACATGAAAACATTTAGTTGCAGGTGGTTTTTTTTTTATTATTAAAGTTGTTTATAATATTTTTCAACAAACCATTGAATTTTTTTTTTTTTTTTTTTTTCCATTTAGATCGAAGATGGGGAGCCAAAAGTTTTGGTAATAGAAAGTTCGATGAAAACCGAAAAAATGGCTCTTACAATAGGAGTCGTGGAGGAGGAGGTGGAAAATTCCAGAGTAATGGTGGTAGATTTGGCAATGATTCTTCTAAAAACAATAGTTTCAAAGGTAACAGTGATCGTAATGGATATATTAAAAATCAAGATATAAAATCTTATCAATATAATGAAGATTATAATACAAATTATTCAACTAATGGCACCAATCATGAAAGCTTTAACCCAAGAAGTGGTTCAAAATATGATGGCCGTTATGTTTGTAATCAATCATTCAAATGTGGTGAAGGTTATGGACAAGAACATACTGCAGCTGATCAAAGCTCTTACCATAGGAGTGTTCCCTCAAAATTTAAAGGGCATCAGGATACATTCAAAGCTAACAAATACTGATATGTTATGTATTATTCTAGTCTGTTGGAAGAAGTTGCACCCAAGACCTTCACGCCTGTTCCATCTTGGCTTATGTGGCAGCATAAATTGACTTAATATACAATAACTTATTTATAAAATGTGATATTTTTTCTGTGATACAGAATTTCTTTTATGTCTTATGTTTTCAACACTGTGTATTTTTTAATTTGTTCATGTTTACTAAGGCTTAATGTTTTTTCTGGATGACTTTCTGCCTAAATGGTGCACATATAGTTCTTAAAACTTGTGATATAAATGCTTTATCTTGTATTAATTGGTAAATGTTATATTTTACTGAAGCTGAAATGTTTTTTTTTTTTTTTTCCTTTTAACTTTTCTAGTGTTTATTTATCATTGGTTTATATGATGGGTAATATTTTGAATAGAATATCAATAATTTATTGTATTTCAAATACAATATTTGCTTTCTAATAGGTTGTAATATTTCATATTTTGTGTATTTGTTCCTAATTAATGTTTATCTTAATAGGGACGCACAAGATTTTCATGTGAAGTGGCTTCAACAACTCCACAGGTCGACCTGGCATATAGATTTTAACTGTGTGTGGCTGTTTAAAGGAGTGATTTTTGTAAATTTTGTACTAAAGTTTTGTTTATTTATTTGAAACATTTGGATAGCTTCCTAGTTTTATTAAATTTCAATTTTTTTTCTATAATTTAAATTGTAAATAAATTATTACTTTCAAAAGAATATAGATAACTCTTACATGAAAATATTTGGCAAGAATTAATTTTTCTTAATTTATTAAACCTGTTTTTTTTATGTATAAACACACACAGTTGATGTGTATGCTATCATCTGTCTCACATATCAAACTTGCTTCATTTTTTCTTGATGTAATTTATTTTGGCTTTTTTCTACATATGGAGTTTAATTTGCTAATGATCGTGCACCAAAAAAAAAAAAAAACCATTTTCATTTGTAAGAATAATCTTTACATGAATATCTTGTGTTTACAATAAAACCTATTGTTGACATTTCCATCATAATAAATTTTTATAATAAAAATGTATTGCTTTGTTCAATATTTTTAAAATATTTAAATTTAGAGTGTCTTTCAATTGGTTAAATATTATTAAATTCTGATGTCAATAAGTTCAAGATTTTGTAACTTGTTTGTTTTTAAAAAAAAAAGTATTGGAAATTTTTCTTATGCCTTAATATAAAAAATTAAACTTCATTAGAAAACTGTTACATTCCAAATAAATAAAAATACTTAAAAATTTTGGTTTAATTTGTTTTATTGTAAGATGGCTAATTGCATGATTCATTGCTGAATTATAATTTTTTTATAGATATTGAAATAGTATTTTTTTCTATGTTAAATTTGAAAAAAAAAAAAAAAGTTCCAATTATGTTTGTCCCAACCAGCCTTAAACCCTCTTAGAACCCATCTTAAAAGTAAGTTCTTCTGTATTTAAATTATTAATATAATTTAAAAGTGACTAAAAGCAAGAAATCAATTAACCTTTATTTATATGAATTAGTTTTTTTCTTTTCATTAAGGAATATATGCTTTTTGATACTGGTTTTAAATATTTCTTATCGTTGTCGGTATTCATATAATATAATTATTTTGTGATAACAGCAGGATTTTTTCATACTTAAGAGAAATTAGTTTTTAAAATTTTAATTTAATTCAAGCTTTTATTAAGATTTTTTTTTATACTGCAATTCTGAAAATTAAATTCCAGGTAAATGTTATGCAGTTTTTTTTAAGAAGCAATTATCACAAATATACGGTTTTTACTAAGTATAATTGTATTATAATAGAGGTTTAAAAAATTGCAACTATAAGCTTTAAGATCATTGAATATTATGTGTGTCTATATGGAATTTAAGAGTATTAAATTTAAATGGAAAGTGGTCTACCTTTCCTAAATACTTTACATTTCAAATTTTTAACATGATTAAGTTTCATTATCAAGGGTAGTTCACAGTTTAATAGTATATACTTCTATGTGTAAATTTTGGCTTACTACAGTGCCTTTCTCAATTTTCAGCTTGAGTTTGAAGCTTAATTTTTTTAGATTTGCACTATCAAGTGAACCAGTACCATAGTAGTTAAAACATGTTTTAGCAATCAGGATTAAAGTTCTACTTCCCTCTTTTTAATAAGTAAAATTCGCTCCTTGTATGATCTTTAGTTTTTGTGATGTTATATACATGCATGTTCAATTTATTGTAAATCATGATTAGCAGAATTACAGAAATTAGTGTGCATTTTGAATTATGAACAACCCTAATTATATAATTTAGCTTGGTTTTAAAAAGTTCCCTTTTTATTATCAAATAATTATTGAAATCCATCGTTCCCCTGTCGAAAAGGACATGCATATCATTGATGGCATCATACAAGGAAGATACTTGAAATCCGTTTTAACTTGATGGAAATTTTCAGATCCTCTTTGACAAAATCGAAGTTGATTTACTTTATACCACATGCACATTCAGCTGAACATTTTGGGATCAGGATGAAACATCAATAATTTTAAGTAACTTCCTTATTGCAATTCTATCAACGCATGCAATTTTGATATTTTATGAATTTTCCGAAAAGATTATAGATATTGAAACTGCCTATGTCTTCAACCTCCTGCAATGTTTCACTTGCAGAAATGTAAAAATTATAAATTGCATGCTGATTTTAAATGATAGTTCAAATTGCACTGCTTCTCAAAGTTATATGCAATAGCTGCTAAATTGTATGATTTGATTGAACAATGTACAGATTCAGGGTACTTTACAAGATTGTACGTTTTCCTCCCAAAGATTTTTTTCAAAGACTAAACTTTTATTTAATTCCAGGGTGGCAAATCTGCACTGTAATTCATCCCTTGTTACATTCTACTACAAAAACTGAAAACTATTACACAAATATAAAATTTCCTTTTATTTTGATTTAGTAACCCCAGAAAAGTGACCAATCCTCACTTTCGCTTAACATCACCATTAGAGGAGTTCTGCTTTTATGATATTCATTGTGCTTTCCTTGCAGTCTTCATTTGGTGATTCGAATCATTGTAGTGATTTTGGGATGCCATCTATTGTAATTTTTAGGAACAATTACAGATAATTTGATAATTATGACATATGTTAAATGATTCTATAATTATTTCAAATAAATATATTACATTTAATTTTGAATTTTATTAATATTTTACATTGGTGAATTCTTCATCATGCGTAATTTTTCCACTTTGCCAAATTTTTTTAGTTTCTAAAAAATGCTAAATTTTCCTCTACAACTAATATTTTATTTGTCCCATTTTTATTTATTATCTAGTTAAAATATTGGCTGCAATCTGTGTTGAAGGAATGAAACAATTCTTTATATTGCGTATTTTTTAAAATTCGGTGCGTATAATTTTAGGTTTAATTAATAACTTATAATAAATAACATACAAGCTTTTTTTTTACTCAATCAAAACTCGTAACATTTGATACTTTTAAAATCTTTTCTTATTGTAATATATTTAAGGTAATTTACTTCAATTAGGTAACGTTGTTAAGCTATTTTTACATTAAATAAGTTCAGAGAAAAATTTAATATTTTTCTATTAAAAAATTTAATCATATTTTAATGAAATCAACTAAATTATTCATTGCTAAGATTTCCGAAATATTCGAAGCTGCAAGAAGGATAAGGAAAAATTGTTGCAATACAAAGTGTATTGATAAATACATCCTTTACTTAAATTTGTCCAATTTAGTATTGAATGTATTTATTAATAGACATTAAATTCTAATTTTCTTCTTAAAATTATATGTTTAAATAAATTCACTTATTGAATTTCAGATACCATACGAAATGATTGAGTTTAATATAATTTTTGCACAAATCATGATTACTAAAAGTATAAATTTAATTAGTACGTTCCTTACAATCTGAAGAACTTCTACTGTAAAAATATGCTGCTACGAAACCATAAAGAGAAAGCTACTATAACAATGTAATTTTTCTCTGCTACGAAAATAATATTTTGATTTTCCGCCCCTGGCATTCATGGATTCCGAACTATTAACAAACATCCATGTCACCGCCAGTATTCGAACCTGTAAAGCCTGTGGTACCAAATTCGGAGAGTATGACGTCGTATTTCCGAGAGCAAGGATCGAGAAACGTTGCCTCGCATCAGAAATTTCCATGCTACTTCGGTAATTAGCAATAGTGGCAAGTAGGGATGCGATGGTCTTTACATAAAGGGTATTTTAAAGCGGATTAACTAGAAAAAGGAACGACCATTCAACTGACGATTTCGACAATTACTCATCAGTTAACGTAGGAAAGAAAGGAATTTTCAGTCTTATAGTAAGATAATAAACCTGAAAAAAAGAAAATTATAATTTAATCATAAATATGAGTACCCTATTGAATTGCAGACACAATAAGTATACATTTGATGTACTACATTAAATTGATGTGTTAGCGGATATGAAATGTAGATTATGAAACAATCTAAATGTAATAACTGCCAGCAATCGCATTCATTAAACTCTAGAAGCTGCCCTAAGTATCAGATGAGAAAGAAAGTTCAAATTAAATCTGAATACTTGTGCTGAAATAAGAATGTTAGCACCTCAACCTACATCTTCCTGTGCATATAAGATACCAGTGCCTACAAATATAAAAGGGGAAACAATGCAATGGTATGTTTCCAGTATGATAGACAGCAATATTGCTGAAATAATATGTCCACCACTATAAAAATTGAAACATTACCACTGCACATCTCAAGTATGTACGACTTCCGTTAATTTTATTCTTGCGGCATCGATACCAGCTCAAATTGGGCTATAAAGACCCAATCCAATGCTAAGGCCAAATTAAACTCTAAAGAAAATTTAAAAGTAAAAAGACTAAAAACATGATATTTAAAGGATATTTACTGGTTAAAAAGATATTTGAAAATCACCGCTATGTACTTAATCTAGAATCAATATCAATGGCGGATTTTTCAGATTATAGAGATTAGTATACAATGAAAACATTTTGGATTATATTTTAATCTCATTAAATTTTAACATTCGATTTTTAATATTATAACCCTGTAAAGTTTCTTTTAAACCGTTTTCGAACAACGTATAAATATTTCTTTAAAAACAACACAATTTTATTTGACTAGTATAAACGTTTTTGTCTTTAAATACTAAACATTGTTTGGTGCAACCTAACTGTTGTTCCATTAATCAATACGAAGTAAATGATTCTAAAAATAATTTTCATGATGTTTTTTACTTATATTGTTCTCATAGAATATTCTGAACATTAATTCTTCTGGGTTTTTTTCCCCCTCCATATTCCTTTTTAAACATCATCGAGATTTTTTTATACATGATTTTTCCTCCTTTCACCCCCCCCCCCTCGTGTTTCTTGCAATCCTGTTATGTCCCCCCGCTTCACTATTTTTGCGTTTTTAAGTTTTTTACCTCCATGGAAAATTCTGCCTAGGAAACGAAAAACAATATTCCTCTTGTACTCTCATTTCTTTTCCGGTTATTTGGTAATCCTTGGTCTGCAAGTAAAAGTTTAGCTTACAGAATTCTGTTATTTTTTTTAATTTTTACATTCTAATATTACAAAGAATGGAATATCCCTAGTAATTGTTCAATATTTGTGCAAAATGCTTACTATTTGATAGATTGAAATGCAAGAGATATAAATAAATTTAACCAACAAAAAAGAAAACACTAATAAAAACAGATAAGAAGCAACAAATTATAATTCATATTTTTATATGGTAATTAGTTTATTAAATAATTACCAACAGTTAAAAATAGGTGCAATAAGAATAATTGATAGCAATAAGATTTTAATATTTAAATTACACTTATAGTTTTTCTGTAACTATAATTTATTTTTAAATTGATTTCTTAGAAAATTTATAATGGCAACAGTTGGAACAATCTGTGGCAAGAGAGAGTAAAAACAAACGTGGAGACGAATCCTGTTCGTACCTGTGTTATCCTGTACTTGTCATTTTGTATTCGTTTTGCAAATATACTTGTTTAATATATTTTACTTTTTACAAGCTTACACTTACTTTACCTTTCATTCCCAATGCTTTTTATGCAAAATATCTTAGATTTTTATGGTAAAGCATAAAATAAAGCACAATTTGAAATATCAACACTTCAAGCCTAGGGAGAATCAAGTTGTTTCTTCTGCATCTTTTATTAAGTAGGTAAATGGAGGGTTTGGTTTACTACTGTAGTCAGTCCCTAGTTATTTTTACTAAATTGCGATTAAATCAGCATCAGGAATCTGCTAGTCTTAGCAATGAATTGCAGTTGTCTCCATTTGCCCAAGACAGGCCAAATAATAGATTCTTTGTTTTTATTTGTGTTTTTTAAGATTGTACCGTGATGTTTTTAATTGTATTTTCATTTTGATTTTTCACATTGGGCATTATTTTATGCTTTTCCATTTTCATTCTTTTTATTTGTTCATTATATTTATTAATTAATAATTGATTAAATTTTTTGATATGTTTCCATTTTAGACTCATTATCTTTTATTGCATTTAAAATATTTGTATTTGTGTTTTTTATTTTTTAACTAATATTTTCCCAATTATAAATAAATATTTATTTGTCATGATTTTGTATGCTTTCCTGATAAAATTGCATGAATTTATTTTTCTGATTTGTTTACTTCAAATCTATCAATGTTTTATTTATATCTATTCTTCATTTATACAGTGATTATATTTCCTTCTTGTGTAAAATATCTTTTTAGATTTTTGTTCCCTACAAGTTACATTTGGCACATAAAGTTTAAATTGTAGGTTGGAGTGTTTAGTTCACTGCAAGTGTAATATGTAGAGCCATTTCTTCCAAATGAGTGTTTTTGAACTTCGCCTAATTTGCTTCAGAAATCATCTCAATGCATTGAAGGAGCCCGATACTTTCTTAAACTTAAATAAGCAAAATAATAGATTCTTTATGTTATTTGTGTTTTTAACATTGTGACAATGATATTTCTTTTTTTTATATTATGTGATGGTTTTTGATATTGTTGCATATTGTATGATTTTTTTCTGTTTTGTATTTATTATTTTCTGTTCTGTTCCATTCTTTGTATTCAATATATTTATATTTTTATTGTTTTCATTTTATTTTAGTTTGTTTATTTTTTTGTGAATTTGGAAAATGAATACTTATTTTTATTTTTGGTGATAATGTACACCTTTTTTGATAATATTTCAGAAATTGTAATTTTTATTCTGATTTTGTTTATATCAAAATGCTCAGTGTTTTTATTTATGTGTACTTGTTTTTTATATTATGTTTTTTTTTTTTCTCTCCCCATATATTTTTTTGTGTGAAGTGTCTTTTTAGATTTTGGTGGTACACTTCTAGCCTGGACACAGTAAAGCTGTTTTCGTCTACGTCTTTTACTGAGAGCATAAATTGATGGTTTAGTTTACTACATTCGTCAGTCTGGATTTGTTCTTTCCAAATTGGGACACTTGAATCTTGACTAAACAGCTTCAGGGAGTCAGTTCATCGCAGCACTGTAGCACAGTTCTTTCAGACAGCCTGAGACATCCAAAATAATATTCTTTTCTTTTGTGTTTTTTTTTTTTTTTTCAGATTGTTCCAGAGATGATATTTTTAATTATATTTATTGTTTTCTTTCAAACTGAGATATATTTTATGTTTTCAATTTTTTTCTCTTTATTTTAAATTCTTATTTTGCTTGTTTATTTCTTATTGAAACTTTTTTTTTATTATTTGATTTTTACAGTTATTTCATATTTGTAAAGTAAAATAAAAATATAAGTGTATATATATATGGGCTTTATTTATTATGATTATCTATACTATTTTGATGTCTTATGAATTGAATTTTCCAAATTTATGTCAAATAGATCAGTTTTATTGATATGTATTGTGTTTTTATATTGTGATAATATTTTGTTTCTCTCCGATGCTTTTTTGTGTGAAGTCTCTTTTTAGATTTTGTGGTCAACATCAAGGTCGACGAAATAAAGCTGTTTTTTTCTACATTTGGCACATAAAGTTGAAATTGCGGCATGGGGTGTTTAGTTTACTGCAAGTGTCAATATAGAGCTGTTTCTTCCAAATGAGCGTTTTTGAACTTCGACTAATTTGCTTCAGAAATCATCTCAATGCATTGAAGGAGCCCGATACTTTCTTAAACTTAAATAAGCAAAATAATAGATTCTTTATGTTATTTGTGTTTTTAACATTGTGACAATGATATTTCTTTTTTATATTATGTGATGGTTTTTGATATTGTTGCATATTGTATGATTTTTTTCTGTTTTGTATTTATTATTTTCTGTTCTGTTCCATTCTTTGTATTCAATATATTTATATTTTTATTGTTTTCATTTTATTTTAGTTTGTTTATTTTTTGTGAATTTGGAAAATGAATACTTATTTTTTTTATTTTTGGTGATAATGTACACCTTTTGATAATATTTCAGAAATTGTAATTTTTATTCTGATTTTGTTTATATCAAAATGCTCAGTGTTTTTATTTATGTGTACTTGTTTTTTATATTATGTTTATTTTTTTTTTTTTTTTCTCCCCATATATTTTTTTTGTGTGAAGTGTCTTTTTAGATTTTGGTGGTACACTTCAAGCCTGGACACAGTAAAGCTGTTTCGTCTACGTCTTTTACTGAGAGCATAAATTGATGGTTTAGTTTACTACATTCGTCAGTCTGGATTTGTTCTTTCCAAATTGGGACACTTGAATCTTTGACTAAACAGCTTCAGGAGTCAGTTCATCGCAGCACTGTAGCACAGTTCTTTCAGACAGCCTGAGACATCCAAAATAAAATTCTTTTCTTTTGTTTTTTTTTTTTTCAGATTGTTCCAGAGATGATATTTTTAATTATATTTATTGTTTTCTTTCAAACTGAGATATATTTTATGTTTTCAATTTTTTTTTTTCTCTTTATTTTAAATTCTTATTTTGCTTGTTTATTTCTTATTGAAACTTTTTTATTATTTGATTTTTACAGTTATTTCATATTTGTAAAGTAAAATAAAAATATAAGTGTATATATATATGGGCTTTATTTATTATGATTATCTATACTATTTTGATGTCTTATGAATTGAATTTTCCAAATTTATGTCAAATAGATCAGTTTTATTGATATGTATTGTGTTTTTTTATATTGTGATAATATTTTGTTTCTCTCCGATGCTTTTTGTGTGAAGTCTCTTTTTAGATTTTGTGGTCAACATCAAGGTCGACGAAATAAAGCTGTTTTTTTTTTCTACATTTGGCACATAAAGTTGAAATTGCGGCATGGGGTGTTTAGTTTACTGCAAGTGTCAATATAGAGCTGTTTCTTCCAAATGAGCGTTTTTGAACTTCGACTAATTTGCTTCAGAAATCATCTCAATGCATTGAAGGAGCCCGATACTTTCTTAAACTTAAATAAGCAAAATAATAGATTCTTTATGTTATTTGTGTTTTTAACATTGTGACAATGATATTTCTTTTTTATATTATGTGATGGTTTTTGATATTGTTGCATATTGTATGATTTTTTTTTTCTGTTTTGTATTTATTATTTTCTGTTCTGTTCCATTCTTTGTATTCAATATATTTATATTTTTATTGTTTTCATTTATTTTAGTTTGTTTATTTTTTTTGTGAATTTGGAAAATGAATACTTATTTTTATTTTTGGTGATAATGTACACCTTTTTGATAATATTTCAGAAATTGTAATTTTTATTCTGATTTTGTTTATATCAAAATGCTCAGTGTTTTTATTTATGTGTACTTGTTTTTTATATTATGTTTTTTTTTTTTTCTCCCCATATATTTTTTGTGTGAAGTGTCTTTTTAGATTTTGGTGGTACACTTCAAGCCTGGACACAGTAAAGCTGTTTCGTCTACGTCTTTTACTGAGAGCATAAATTGATGGTTTAGTTTACTACATTCGTCAGTCTGGATTTGTTCTTTCCAAATTGGGACACTTGAATCTTGACTAAACAGCTTCAGGAGTCAGTTCATCGCAGCACTGTAGCACAGTTCTTTCAGACAGCCTGAGACGTCCAAAATAATATTCTTTTCTTTTGTGTTTTTTTCAGATTGTTCCAGAGATGATATTTTTAATTATATTTATTGTTTTCTTTCAAACTGAGATATATTTTATGTTTTCAATTTTTTTCTCTTTATTTTAAATTCTTATTTTGCTTGTTTATTTCTTATTGAAACTTTTTGTTATTATTTGATTTTTACAGTTATTTCATATTTGTAAAGTAAAATAAAAATATAAGTGTATATATATATGGGCTTTATTTATTATGATTATCTATACTATTTTGATGTCTTATGAATTGAATTTTCCAAATTTATGTCAAATAGATCAGTTTTATTGATATGTATTGTGTTTTTATATTGTGATAATATTTTGTTTCTCTCCGATGCTTTTTGTGTGAAGTCTCTTTTTAGATTTTGTGGTCAACATCAAGGTCGACGAAATAAAGCTATTTTTTTCTACATTTGGCACATAAAGTTGAAATTGCGGCATGGGGTGTTTAGTTTACTGCAAGTGTCAATATAGAGCTGTTTCTTCCAAATGAGCGTTTTTGAACTTCGAATAATTTGCTTCAGAAATCATCTCAATGCATTGAAGGAGCCCGATACTTTCTTAAACTTAAATAAGCAAAATAATAGATTCTTTATGTTATTTGTGTTTTTAACATTGTGACAATGATATTTTTTTTTATATTATGTGATGGTTTTTGATATTGTTGCATATTGTATGATTTTTTTCTGTTTTGTATTTATTATTTTCTGTTCTGTTCCATTCTTTGTATTCAATATATTTATATTTTTATTGTTTTCATTTTATTTTAGTTTGTTTATTTTTTGTGAATTTGGAAAATGAATACTTATTTTTTATTTTTGGTGATAATGTACACCTTTTTGATAATATTTCAGAAATTGTAATTTTTATTCTGATTTTGTTTATATCAAAATGCTCAGTGTTTTTATTTATGTGTACTTGTTTTTTATATTATGTTTTTTTTTTTTTTTTTTCTTTTCTCCCCATATATTTTTTGTGTGAAGTGTCTTTTTAGATTTTGGTGGTACACTTCAAGCCTGGACACAGTAAAGCTGTTTCGTCTTCACGTCTTTTACTGAGAGCATAAATTGATGGTTTAGTTTACTACATTCGTCAGTCTGGATTTGTTCTTTCCAAATTGGGACACTTGAATCTTGACTAAACAGCTTCAGGAGTCAGTTCATCGCAGCACTGTAGCACAGTTCTTTCAGACAGCCTGAGACGTCCAAAATAATATTCTTTTCTTTTGTTTTTTTTTTCAGATTGTTCCAGCGATGATATTTTTAATTATATTTATTGTTTTCTTTCAAACTGAGATATATTTTATGTTTTCAATTTTTTTCTCTTTATTTTAAATTCTTATTTTGCTTGTTTATTTCTTATTGAAACTTTTTTTTATTATTTGATTTTACAGTTATTTCATATTTGTAAAGTAAAATAAAAATATAAGTGTATATATATATGGGCTTTATTTATTATGATTATCTATACTATTTTGATGTCTTATGAATTGAATTTTCCAAATTTATGTCAAATAGATCAGTTTTATTGATATGTATTGTGTTTTTATATTGTGATAATATTTTGTTTCTCTCCGATGCTTTTTGTGTGAAGTCTCTTTTTAGATTTTGTGGTCAACATCAAGGTCGACGAAATAAAGCTATTTTTTTCTACATTTGGCACATAAAGTTGAAATTGCGGCATGGGGTGTTTAGTTTACTGCAAGTGTCAATATAGAGCTGTTTCTTCCAAATGAGCGTTTTTGAACTTCGACTAATTTGCTTCAGAAATCATCTCAATGCATTGAAGGAGCCCGATACTTTCTTAAACTTAAATAAGCAAAATAATAGATTCTTTATGTTATTTGTGTTTTTAACATTGTGACAATGATATTTCTTTTTTATATTATGTGATGGTTTTTGATATTGTTGCATATTGTATGATTTTTTTTTTCTGTTTTGTATTTATTATTTTCTGTTCTGTTCCATTCTTTGTATTCAATATATTTATATTTTTATTGTTTTCATTTTATTTTAGTTTGTTTATTTTTGTGAATTTGGAAAATGAATACTTATTTTTTTATTTTTGGTGATAATGTACACCTTTTGATAATATTTCAGAAATTGTAATTTTTTATTCTGATTTTGTTTATATCAAAATGCTCAGTGTTTTTATTTATGTGTACTTGTTTTTTATATTATGTTTATTTTTTTTTTTTTTTTCTTTTCTCCCCATATATTTTTTGTGTGAAGTGTCTTTTTAGATTTTGGTGGTACACTTCAAGCCTGGACACAGTAAAGCTGTTTCGTCTACGTCTTTTACTGAGAGCATAAATTGATGGTTTAGTTTACTACATTCGTCAGTCTGGATTTGTTCTTTCCAAATTGGGACACTTGAACTTTGACTAAACAGCTTCAGGAGTCAGTTCATCGCAGCACTGTAGCACAGTTCTTTCAGACAGCCTGAGACATCCAAAATAATATTCTTTTCTTTTTTTTTTTTTTTTTTTCAGATTGTCCCAGAATGATATTTTTAATTATATTTATTGTTTTCTTTCAAACTGAGATATATTTTATGTTTTCAATTTTTTTTTCTCTTTATTTTAAATTCTTATTTTGCTTGTTTATTTCTTATTGAAACTTTTTTTTATTATTTGATTTTTACAGTTATTTCATATTTGTAAAGTAAAATAAAAATATAAGTGTATATATATATGGGCTTTATTTATTATGATTATCTATACTATTTTGATGTCTTATGAATTGAATTTTCCAAATTTATGTCAAATAGATCAGTTTTATTGATATGTATTGTGTTTTTATATTGTGATAATATTTTGTTTCTCTCCGATGCTTTTTGTGTGAAGTCTCTTTTTAGATTTTGTGGTCAACATCAAGGTTCGACGAAATAAAGCTGTTTTTTTCTACATTTGGCACATAAAGTTGAAATTGCGGCATGGGGTGTTTAGTTTACTGCAAGTGTCAATATAGAGCTGTTTCTTCCAAATGAGCGTTTTTGAACTTCGACTAATTTGCTTCAGAAATCATCTCAATGCATTGAAGGAGCCCGATACTTTCTTAAACTTAAATAAGCAAAATAATAGATTCTTTATGTTATTTGTGTTTTTAACATTGTGACAATGATATTTCTTTTTTATATTATGTGATGGTTTTTGATATTGTTGCATATTGTATGATTTTTTTTCTGTTTTGTATTTATTATTTTCTGTTCTGTTCCATTCTTTGTATTCAATATATTTATATTTTTATTGTTTTCATTTTATTTTAGTTTGTTTATTTTTTGTGAATTTGGAAAATGAATACTTATTTTTTTATTTTTGGTGATAATGTACACCTTTTTGATAATATTTCAGAAATTGTAATTTTTTATTCTGATTTTGTTTATATCAAAATGCTCAGTGTTTTTATTTATGTGTACTTGTTTTTTATATTATGTTTATTTTTTTTTTTTCTTTTCTCCCATATATTTTTGTGTGAAGTGTCTTTTTAGATTTTGGTGGTACACTTCAAGCCTGGACACAGTAAAGCTGTTTTGTCTACGTCTTTTACTGAGAGCATAAATTGATGGTTTAGTTTATTACATTCGTCAGTCTGGATTTGTTCTTTCCAAATTGGGACACTTGAACTTTGACTAAACAGCTTCAGGAGTCAGTTCATCGCAGCACTGTAGCACAGTTCTTTCAGACAGCCTGAGACATCCAAAATAATATTCTTTTCTTTTGTGTTTTTTTTTTTTTTTTTTTTCAGATTGTTCCAGAGATGATATTTTTAATTATATTTATTGTTTTCTTTCAAACTGAGATATATTTTATGTTTTCAATTTTTTTCTCTTTATTTTAAATTCTTATTTTGCTTGTTTATTTCTTATTGAAACTTTTTTTTATTATTTGATTTTTACAGTTATTTCATATTTGTAAAGTAAAATAAAAATATAAGTGTATATATATATGGGCTTTATTTATTATGATTATCTATACTATTTTGATGTCTTATGAATTGAATTTTCCAAATTTATGTCAAATAGATCAGTTTTATTGATATGTATTGTGTTTTTATATTGTGATAATATTTTGTTTCTCTCCGATGCTTTTTGTGTGAAGTCTCTTTTTTAGATTTTGTGGTCAACATCAAGGTTCGACGAAATAAAGCTGTTTTTTTCTACATTTGGCACATAAAGTTGAAATTGCGGCATGGGGTGTTTAGTTTACTGCAAGTGTCAATATAGAGCTGTTTCTTCCAAATGAGCGTTTTTGAACTTCGACTAATTTGCTTTAGAAATCATCTCAATGCATTGAAGGAGCCCGATACTTTCTTAAACTTAAACAAGCAAAATAATAGATTCTTTATGTTATTTGTGTTTTTAACATTGTGACAATGATATTTCTTTTTTTATTATGTGATGGTTTTTGATATTGTTGCATATTGTATGATTTTTTTTTCTGTTTTGTATTTATTATTTTCTGTTCTGTTCCATTCTTTGTATTCAATATATTTATATTTTTATTGTTTTCATTTTATTTTAGTTTGTTTATTTTTTGTGAATTTGGAAAATGAATACTTATTTTTTTTTTTTGGTGATAATGTACACCTTTTGATAATATTTCAGAAATTGTAATTTTTATTCTGATTTTGTTTATATCAAAATGCTCAGTGTTTTTATTTATGTGTACTTGTTTTTTATATTATGTTTATTTTTTTTTTTCTTTTCTCCCCAAATATTTTTTTGTGTGAAGTGTCTTTTTAGATTTTGGTGGTATACTTCAAGCCTGGACACAGTAAAGCTGTTTCTTCTACGTCTTTTACTGAGGAGGTGAATGAAGGATTTAGTTCAAGTATTCGTCAGTCTAGAGCAGTTTCTTCCAAATTTTCAATCTTGAAGTCTGTGTATCTGTTTCAACTGTCAACTTGTGAAATATTTTGATGTAATACAAAATAATTGATTATTTTGTTTTTCAGATTGTTCCCAGTAATATTTTAATTGTATTTTATTTACTTTCAAATTGTGCTATATTTTGTGTTTTCCCAATTTTTTAAAAATATTTTTCAATTTTTTTGTTCAATCAAATGTATCTGTTAATACATTTGAAGGAAATATGCCTACTGGGGAACCCGCCCTGCATTCGTGCAAAAAGTGGTAATGCGTTTCTGGCACCGTACCTCTTGGGTAACGTGGAAAGCGGTTGCATTAATACATTATCTACGTGTATAATGTTAAAAAAATTAATAATTAAATAACATTTTTAAAAAAAAAATTTGTGACGATATTTTTGCTTATACATGCGACAATGTTTCTATTGCCATGTATCTGCACATCTTTATGAACTATGTTGATTTTATCTTTTTTTAATTTTATGAACTTTCAGTTGATATATTTCTAGGAAAAGGCAGCTACTGAGATACCCTTCCTGCATTTATGCAAAACATGTAATGCATTTCAGGCACCATAGGATAATATGAAAGCTAGTGCATTCATTCATTATTGATATAGAGTAGTATTTTATGTGTTGACAAAGATATTTTTGTTAATCTTGTAGCAAATATGCCTTTACCATTATATATTTGCATTCATGTTTTGGTTATTTTAAATTATTTAATTGAATCAATCTTCACCTTGTATATTTGAAGAAAAATATACCTATTGGTAATCCCTGCATTTGTGCAAAAAGGAGTTATATATTTCAGCCACCACACCTATGGGGTTACCTGTAAAATGTTTGCATTTTATTGATAATTTATGGGCACAGTTTATTTTTATTTCTATTTGTTATTTTAGAGGCAATATTACATTTTCAAATCCAGGAATCTTCAGAGTGTTTTAGATTCGGGATAATATAACATGCTGCTTTGTATAATCTAATAATATTATATAATTTGAAATGGGTATATCAGAACAACTTTTTTTTATGAAATGCCAATTAAAAACCCATATTATAATTAAAATTTCAACTCTAAGAATGAGACTATATAAATTCTTTATTTCAATATACATATATATATATATATATATATATTAACTAAGTGGGATTTTTCCCAATTAATTTTGCACATTTTTTATTTAATTTATAAAATAATTAAATAAGTAATTATAAATTTTTCCTCAAATTAGATTGTTTAATATTGGGCTAGAGTTATTCTTTTCCTTTTATATGATATTTTCAATAGTAAAAATTCAACTTGATTTTATTATAAATGTTGTACATTTCCATGTGTAAATATCAAGTTTTATTTTAAATACAAATTTACTTATTGTAGTTAGAATCAAGAATTGAATCCTTCAGTTGGATAACTATTAGATTTTTTACCTATGTCCAAGCTCAATTATTTAGCTAACTATTTAAATCGTTTTTGTGCCTTTTTTGCAAGGCAAGACATTATTGCAGTCTATTTGTAAAAGTTCTGGATGCCCATAAAACTTTTAATGTTCATAAAAGTAGAAGATATATTTTTGTAGTTCCTAGAATGTTTTTTAACAAGTTCAGTATTAAATGATAATTATTTCCTTTAATTTCTTCAACAAATATTTAAAACTAAATTTTAATTTAGTCTTTTTTTCAAAATGGTGAGTTGAAATATTATTCAGAACACAAAATATAATTTACATTGTATCAGCAGGGTTCTATATTGAGGCACATGAGCATATGAACCTAAGAAAAAGAACAAAAATTAACAAGTTAACTATAGAAAATATTAAATAAATTTCTAGATTTTGTTAGTTTTACAGGATTGAGCTTCACCCCCTCCCTTGCCCTTTAAATAATTACATGTCAAAGCATTATTGTAATAGTATAAAGTTTGAAAGCTAGCAGCACAGATGCTCTAACTACACTAATGCTCAATCACATGTGTGATCCAAGAAACCAACCTTCTAAGTCAATTTTATTATTGTGTGAACTAGATAGATGCCAATTCTCCTGATTTAGTCTGAAACTCTGGAATTTTGTTGAATTTAATCCCTAATTTTATAAAAAATCTCTCGAATTTTTTCAAAAATCATGAAATTCTTTTTAAAAGGGATTTTTTTTTTTTTGTACAAGAAATAGGGAGAAATTGTTATCAATGAATCTGCAAAATAATTCATTACAAGGGATGGGGAGGGGGACTATAAGTAGGAAAATATTTCATCTCTAAGATTAGCATCAAGTCCTTGAAATGGTGCATGGTGGTTTACAAAGAAAGGAAGAAAATTTCGGAATTATAACTTTTGTGAAGTAGGGAAAAAAAAAAAATAATAATTAAATAAAAAGCCAGTGTCGATCATTTTCCCGCCTCGAAACCTAAATAAACATTTTATCAAAATTCGCTATTTTAAGAAAAAAAAAAAAAAAAAACGAATTTCGATAGAGTGTTTATTTGGGCGTGGCGGTTCGATTGCTATTCTTTCATGAGGACATGATTTAACAATAAGTGCTTTAAAAAAAAAAAAAAGTTTAAAGCGTGTTTTGCAAAAGGAATTTTCTTAATTATATAAGAAAAAAATTCCTTTGCAAAACACACTTTAAATTGAGTTAGTCCGTGAAAGGTACTTCCTTTACTTTTTGTATGGATTATGGTACCAGTATTAATACAGTACATGGCGGAAGAGGATATATAATTACTCATACAAAGTCTACTGCGCAACAATCGAATATGGTGAATAAAAGTAACTAAAAAAAAACATGTAGCGTTACTGTTGAAGATAACAGCGTTATTTGCTTTGAATGCTTGCTTACTTCGTTCATAGTCTAATTTGCCTATAGTTAGTGCCGACCATATAGGTCGTCTTTTAAAGACAATGCTTCCAAAATGCCAAACAGCACAACTATGGCGCAGATAGAACTAAAACAACAGTTATTATGAAATTAATGGTTAGGGAGTCTAAATCTCGCATTGTTGCTCTGTTGAATATTTAAGTTTGTTTTCTTTCGCCATTTTAAAGGGTGAAAGATAGGGCAATTAGTTATAAATGCATTAGAACTAAACAAAATTCCGTTGGTTAACTGCATTATCTTAGGGATGGGATAAAGCAAATATGATGGCTAGGAAAAAAATAGAAATGGCGTGGCTGCTGTTGTATTAGAACAAAATGAAAGCATTTTTGTAATGGAATATATTTACTATTTAATTCCTACCTGTTGACATTGATGATAATTGCAGTTAGTGTTTTCTATTACATAGTAAAGCTAAAAATGAAATGAGAAACTGAAGGGCATCCAATAAAAGATAAGTAACGAAATTCAAAACATAGACAGAATGGTTGTCTTTGGAGAGATGCTTAAATATGTTCTTAAGCCATTTGGATGCCAAACAATAAATAAAGTTTCTTGAACAGATGTTCATCATGTGCAAAATTTAGATTCCTTTAAGATACCGAAACGAAAGAAAATGAATGCAAAAGTTAGTGAAAGTAACAATTCGGAGAATTTCAACTTGAAAAACACAGACAAAAAAAAGAAGAAAAATCCTCACCTTTGAATGGGAATGATGTAAAATCAAAGAAAAGTATTTCAAACAATGACTCAAAGATATAAAAGGTTGCTTGTAATGAAAGTTTCAGCACGCAAATATATATTTTTAAGTTTCTTTCATCCAATATTAACAAAGCTATTTGTCAATTTTTGTAGTGTTCATTACCAGCTGCGGAAAATATTTGTTGTCGATTGCTTTACCAAAAGCCTTTAGTGCATGTTTTGAGGCCCCTTTTATTAGATTTATTTTAAGAAAGATCATTCACCTTCATCAAATCTGAATTCATTAAAAGTTAATTCAATTCATTGAAAACATTTGATGCTATTTGATAGTGTAGTTCGTATTGTAATTAAGGATGAATAATGTAATGTTGAACTTTGAATTGGTGTTGAAATATCCTTACTGTAGCTAAATCGGAATCGTAGAATAACCAAGCGAATATTATAAAATAAGTGAACAATAAATCTTCTTGGAAAAAATTAAACAAAATAAAAATTTTAAAAAAATTGCACGCGAGATAGATTACATGTGAATTATAAGCAACATTCCCTGTTAATGGAAATTAATTTCTGCACTGATATCTTCAATATCGTTGTTTCTATATGCACACGAGCAATAAATATTAAATTCATTCAAAATACACAATACAATATAATTGAAAGCATTCTACCGATGCTATATATATTTTATTCTTCAAATATTTTGTCTTAGATTTCTCATAAGTGTATACTTAGATGTTTATTTCTGGTTTAGAATTAGTAACATTTTAAAATTTTCTTTTATATATAATTTAATGGATAAATTTACTGAGAAATTTCATAACTAAAAAAATTGCTTTTCGTGAGTAAAATAATTTAATTTAGGAAACATAAGTTTTTCTGTAATACGAATGTGCAGAAAAAAATAAATCCTTAAATAGCATTCTGTTTTATTTGGATATTAGAAATAAAAAAAACAAAAAAAAAAAAAAAAAACATCACCTTTCATCAGCTATCATAAAAAATAAAATTATCTTAAATGAGTAACTGACCAAGTTGAATTAATTATCGTCCTTTGCTGAAGGCCAATTTGCTGAATTCGTGCATAAATTTCGCTTATGGGCTTGGGAGCGAGGGCTCAAGCACGACAGTCCCTAGAATGTACACATACATATCTATGTATAAAAGAAACGATAAAGAAGGCATTTTAATGTTTCAAAATTAGACAGACACGTAGGCTTTATTAAAGCGGGGCCTTATGCGCTCACACCGGTTGCAGCTCCTAAAATGAAATATCTGAATTATGTCACTGATCAAGACTAATAATATTCTTTTTAATTTGCTATTAATTTTGAGTTAAATTTTGTAAAGTAAGATTTATTGATCAATGCTGTGAAATTTAAAATAAATAAAAATATTTCGCTTAATAGCATTGCTTTTCTTTCTATAAGAATTTAACGTTTATCAAAGAGCATGATATACTACACATGTTTACTGACTTGGCAATTTGAAATGAACATCCCCGGGGATAGCTTCTAGGGGATGCTATCCCTGGGGATGTTCACATTGAACAGTAAACTGGCCATGTTCGCAGATGACACAGCGATAATTGCACAACACAAATCACCAAACTCCGTCGTTGCTTTGCTTAATAATTACATCCCTCGCTTGGAAAGTTGGTTGACCACCTGGAAAATCAAAGTTAATCCCACCAAAAGTGCGTGCCTTCTATTTACACGTAAAAAGAACATTGGTTCTATTTTGAATGTCACCCTTTTGACCAACAAGTCCCCCTGGGTTACTGAATATAAGTACCTGGGGTTAGTTTTTGACTCAAATTGACTTTTAATACCCACTTTGCTAAAGTAGTTGCCAAAGCAACTGCTGCTAGCGTGAAGCTAAGGAGCCTAATTTCTCGAAAGAGCAGGCTAGCGATCAGACACAAGGTTCTACTGTATAAGTCTATCCTTCGACCAATTCTCTTATATGGATGTCCTATCTGGGCGTCCTCCTCCATCGCAAATCTTAAGAAGCTTCAAGTTTTTCAAAACAAACAGGTAGCTATGATTGTTAACGCCCCGTGGTTTGTTAGAAGGAAGCAAATCCACAGAGATCTGAATATAGAACCCATTATGGACTATATCTTCAAAATTTCTAAAACTTTTTTCATTCAAAATGCCCTCAGATTCGTAACGAAGCGATCCGGCAAATACCTGTATACCATCCAGGTGTGGCTAGCTCCAGGAAGAGAGCCAGAGCCATCTATGATCAGCAATGGGAATCTTTCCCGGCATTGAAAAGGCGTTGTGGATTTTATCCTACAACCGCCGATTCTATCGCTGTGGCTGTTGTCTAGTCACTCTGATCACTTCAAGCGAATCTGAGCTGCAATTTTTGGCATTTAAATCTTAACTTATTTATTTGCTACGATGTGCAACTTAAATTAGAACATGGCTACCTTAAATTTTTATTTTAAATAGTTTCTACTTTTTAATAGTTTCTACTTTTAATTGGATTTTAAATCTTAATTCCTGTTCATCTGTCAAATATTTTAAGTTCATCTATTATTAATTTTGTTTTTATTTAACATCTTCCGAGCTGGGATAGGTTAAACAACTTTTGTTTTCTTTCAATACCTTACATAAATTTTAAATTGTCGACTTGTTAATCTCTTAAATTTTTGCTTTAACTTTTAATATCCTTACTCAATAGTAATAACTCTGTTCTGGATGTCACACACATTGATTACTACGTTACCTAATTTATTATATTAAAAGATGTGTTTTCCTGACTTCTGTTAGGTTTCAAATATTGTGAATCACCAACTGACTGATCGCGCCATCTGTCGGCGTGTCAACCAGTCAGAAATCATGTGAAGATTGTATATTGTATGTTCTTATTTACTATTTTCTAGTTGTGCTACTACTTAATTTCTTTTCTATATTTTTATTAGCTTTAAATTTTTAATTTTAACTTTAACCTTGTATCTTTTTTGGGGCATCCTCAACGGACTCCTAATTGTACCTACAGTTTTTAAACTTTTTTCGATCTCTTGCTTTAATTGTTCTCAAGCAAGAGATATTTTCCTAAACTTTAATTGTTTTATTTTATTTTATTAACATTCTATAATTGAAGTAAAATCATTTATGCAAATTTTCTAATTAACTTAAGATGTGGAGGTATTGTGGTTCTTAAAACCACCTTGGAACTCCGTAACAGGTACGCCTGTTGCCCTCACATTGAACAGAATCAAATTACATTCTGATTTATATGTTTCTCATTTCAACCCCGTTATTGATAGTATTTGCTTTTCAGTTTCGAATTGAATTTTTGCAATTTGAAAACTAACACCCTACAAATCAGGCCTTAAAACCCATATTTTTCACTTTGCTGGAACTTTAATTAGACTATCAGTGTTTCCTAAATTCTAAATATCAGGTTTTTAAAGATAGAATTACAAATAAGATTCGCATCTATGCTTTCATTATTCAAAATTCAAATAAAAAAATAATACAGTTGTAAATTAGCTTTAGTTTTAATTCATTTAAAATAATAATTTATTTATTTTTCTAATGCAGCTGGCAAATACTTAGACAATTATCTTTATGTAAGGGCTGTACGGACGTTACTTATTTAGCACTATCCAGGAAACACGTGTAGCTTGAAGATATGCTAAGGACGCGAGTAACACTACCCCCGCAGAGCTCTACGATCATATTAGACAGGGATTACAATTTAAAGTGGATTCCAAACCACTACAAACATCCATGGAATCTCCGGGACTCGAACCCGAAACCTGTGGCACTGAGTGCCAGAGCGCTGACCACTTGGCCACCAGGCCCTCAAAATAATAATTCATTGCCCTTCATAAAAAGTCAAACAACTCAACCCATCGCTACTACCTAAAACATGCGGCAAGTTGTATAGCATTTATTATTGAAATTTTCTGGACGTCTGTCTTGTATATCTGCATATAAACAGACAATTTTATTTTTTGAACAAAATGTTGCGTCATGTCTTGTATGTATTTTTTATTACGTATCTCTATAATTTTTTTATCTATATTCCTTTTTCCCCATGTAATGAATGTAATGTCCAATATAACCTGAAATTACAATATTGTGCTGTAGTAATCTATAATTAATTTCTGCGTAATTATGAAATAATTTATTACAAAACACTTTTTCTCTTACAGTACTCGATTCTGGAGTTCATCTGTTGAAATTTATAGATTACCTCAAAATCTATCTAAAGTGATATCATATGATGTAACAAAGTAAGTATTTCTTAAGTACTTAGAGAACAATATTTTACAGAAGATAAGATAGTTAATTTAGGAATTTTCCTTAGAGATGCTGGTAAATTTTTTTGCCTATTTTCATGCTGTGCTTCTTCAGCCAACTTTCACCAATCATGATGTAATCCCTTCTTATTTTTCACAAAGTGGAGATTTCCTAGTTGTTTTGAATCATTCAATTGGAGAAAGAAGGATTTAAAGATCGCCTCTGTAATTGGTATTGAGGAAAGTGCTGGTGGAAAAGAAGAAAATGTCTTTTTTTTTTTTTTGCAAATGTTTAAACAGAACTACAGAATTGAGAAATTGGGGAATTTTATTGATATGGGAAAATTGCTGGTATGAGTATATCAGAGGATGTTTTCGAGTCCTCCTAGTTTTATGCTAATTTTCTGTTGGCAAAGTGATGATGGTTCTTTAATTTCGGAAATAAGGAGAGCAACCCTCTTTTATAATCGCTTGTTCAGTTTTGTGGGGTAGGATGGGACCTTTTATGCTGAGTTATCCGAGGTTTATGATTAATCTCATTTTAAGAGTGGTTGACCATGTTAGATGTTGTATTTTTTTAATTATGCTTGTTAAACATGTTAATCGTGCATGCGTTTGGCTTGTGGATTATCGATATTATAACCAGAGTAGAAAAGTGAGTTTATACTATATTTTGTTTATTTGTATTAAACAGTGTATTATGCAAGATTTCTGTATTTCATATCTAGAATAGATAATAGATTTCTGTAAATTGCTGTTAAGAATTAATAAAATTAGTTTAACTGATGTAATGTATAAAATTTGAGTATATTGTAAAAAATCAGGGATGTCTCCTGCAAATTTATAATAGTAAAATTTCAAAAGATTATTAAGTAAAAATGTAAGTTTTATTTATGTAAATCTAGAAAAATTTGGGGAAGGAAAACACAAGACTTCCCAACAAGTTCGTAATTGAATTTAAATATTAAAAAATAAAATTCTCTAAAAAAGACTTAAAATATCAATGGCAGCTATTAACAGGAGAAGAAATATGAGTACAAGATAAATTTTTTGTTTTTAAAACTTTTCCACAAAAAGTTATTTTTCACCCACAGCTTCCTGGCATGTAAATGTGGGGAAAGGAGGCCGGGAGAGAGAGTCGAAAAATGTACTAAATGATGAGGTGGAGGGGGGAATTGGCAAAGGCCATAAAAAGACCAATATTGCCAAAAAAAAAAAAAAAAAAAAAAAACTGGCAAAAAATAGTAATACAGGAGAACTTGATATCTAAGATGGTACTTACGTATTAACGGTACCTTGGCGACAGTTGCGCCAATAAAGAGCACACGCGCTTTCAACCGCAGTTACAGATTTGGCGGTTTTTTCTTTCTGCATTTTGGCTACGAGCATACAAGCTATCGCCAAATTTGCACTATAATTTTTCATGTCCGAACCCTAATACCACCAAGTTGATGATTATAGTAACAGCAACACAATACAGCATTCTTTCAAGGATATGGTAACTTTTTGGAATTTCAAGGTGGAAGGGCTGCTGTTTTATCACTTTAAATGGAGATGTTGAACTATTAATGACTTTTTGTGATCACCAATTTTTCATGAAAACAGAACTTTGATAATTCTAAAAAACTTATTGAAATACTCAGTTCCTTTAATTTTATCTAAATATCTTATTTATACCTATTCTTTAAACTGTGGAAGTTTCCAATAAATAAGTTGGTCAAAGGAACCAACATTCCAAATATTCTATAAAATATACTAATTAACAGTTTTTCAATATATTAAATATTATTATTTTACTTTCTTTTTCTGCTATGTACTTGATATTTAGTCATATTCAAAAACAAAATTTTTGTAGGAACTATTTTATTCAGGAATTTTTTTCTTTTTATCTATTTTTAAATATAGTGTAAACATTTTTTTAATTCATTCTTTCACCTAGTGAATGGAAGGCGTGGTTTTTCAGTGTAATAATTAAATTTTAACAAACTAGCTATAGTAATTATTAAATAAATAGACCCTTTAAATTAAAATGAAATGAAATAAAAAGTAATACTGGGAATTAAGTGAGAAACTCACAGAAAATTAGCAAAACTCAAATTATTCAAAATTTGATTGGCTTTACCTGATTTTTATATTATACATACTACTTAAGAAAATATGAAGACATTCATTAGAATAGATGTATTATAAAATTAGCTACTATTAGGAAGCTTAGTATTTTAAATGTTTTCTTTTGTTTTAATTTTAATTTCTTTGTAGTTTTTGGAATCATTCCAAAGGAATATATTATGATGATGAAGATACCTTCAACGATTCATCATATCAAACTTCACCTAAATATCGACAAAATCGTAACTTTAACAAATTTCAAAGAAGGAACAGATTTGATGATGAAACATTTTCACAAAACAGAGCTAGAAAATTTGATTCTTTTAATCGTCAACTTGAAAAACCATCTTTTGATCTAACAGAAGATATTCTAAAGTATTTCTACATTGAACATTCTGATGTTGCTAATCGATCCATAGTAAGTCCAAATAAGAAATAGAATTTTAATTGCAACCTTTATAGTAAAATTCTTATCCGAGTTATATGTGTGAATCATATGACTATTTCTTTTCCTTATTTTAGAACTAGGATGTATTTAGAACTAAAATGTGTTTTTTCCTTCTAATCGAATTATATTGCATTTTATTCTTCTATTTTCTTGGTCCATAAAATTAAACTTGCTCCTTTTTTTATTTATGATGACAATTTTATTGTAAAAACTTTTATAATTATGCATTGTGTTCTGTAAGGTTTTTAAGAAAGTACTGTATGAAATTTCACTTATTTCTTAACAAGTGTTTTTACATAGAATTTTAATTGATAGCCAGAATAAATAAAAGTGTTCTTGCCATTGTGTTCTGTAAAGTTTTTAAGAAAGTACTGTATGAAATTTCACTTATTTCTTAATTTCTTAACAAATGTTTTTACATAGAATTTTAATTGATAGCCAGAATAAATAAGAAATAATAGATTATTTCCAAACAAAATTACAGAATACGAGATTTACATTTTTAAAACACTAATATAAATTGAATTACTGTCTGCTTGAAGTCCTCATTTTTATAAATAGGAAGGAGTTTCCTTAATTTATGGAGGATTTTTTAAATAATTATTTCATGATTAATGCAAGTAATTTCCAATTGTTCTTCAAATATTGCCTCAACTGTACAATGTGTTGTCAATATTTTCTAATTTAATAATATTTTAATATTCTACTATGTAGTGCAAAATTAATATATTATTTAAAGAATAAAAGTATTTTACAACAAACCAAAATCTATTGACAATATAAATAATAAATACATGCAATCATAATTGTAACAATCTAAAACATTAAAAATTGCATAATTTAGCAAGATTACATGCAAGCATTCTTGTATTTATGTATATCATATTTTTATGTATGTGTTACACTAACATGATTTTTAACAACAAAATGACTTTTAACATTATGCAGCTGTAAATGCAAGTTTGATATTACATATTTGAGTTTTTTCTTTCATAATCAATGTAATCTTATTATAACTTTTTAAATCTCATTTTAAACAACACTTGCACCTCTAAAAATTCAGCAGTGTTTGCAACCTGGAATATATTGTCAATTTGCTTAGGTTATTGTAGTTTTATTCAAAGATTCTATAATGCATGCTTGAAATTTGATAGCCCTAGGAGATGGTTTTCTTCTATCCCGACACATGGGGGGGGCCATGTCGGGATAGAAGAAACTGGCCGAACTGATTCAATCGGAGGTATGGGAGATCCTTGGCCATAAAGGCTTTTATCCCCATTTACAAGTGAAGGCATAAAAATGAAAACACGGACAATATAATAAGCAGCTAGAGAAATTTAGCAAAGTCGGAGAAAAAGGGATTTGAATTTACAAACGAGGCAAGATTTTATCAAAGTTCTTGAGATAGAATGTTATAGAAGTAACTATTTTAACTGGCTGTGCTAAAGAAAAAAATAACTCTAATAACACCTGTATAACATCTAACTAACTCCTGTATGCTAGTCAAATTCAAAAGGCTATAATTAACAATTTGCCTTGCTTTGCTATGTCTATAAACAAAAGCACAAGAACATTTACATACATAAAATTGCTGAGATTGATTTGAAATCAAACTGCTTTAGCCATGGTTATTTATATATGACAATGTCTGGAGTTGGGAGTGGAAAAATGTATATTTTTCTTGTAAACGTTAGGAAAACAAGAAATGTTGTGTACTATTTGGTTCTAAGTGACAAATAAAAATAACGTGTACAATAGTCATGCAATTTTACTACTTGAAATGATGTTTTTAGAGAGAGTTTCAGCTTAAAAAGAAAAATTTTTTTAAGTTTGATTATTTAAAATATAGGTGATTAAAATTATGAAATAATGTATAAAGTTGATGAAATTATATTAAAACTATATTCAATCATTTCAACAACACATAAACAATTAACAATGCATTGTTTCACATAATAGATAATTGTGTTGTCTATTAAGAAACAGAAAATATTTGTTTTAAACAAAACAAATTATAAGGGATAAGTTATTAATGATATAGAATGAACAAATCGATAAGAATATCCTTATATTTGTTAATATCTTGAGACATTACAAGGCCTATTTGAGGAAATGGAAGCAAATGAAATTCAGAGCATTTATATTTAATTATAGAAGATGGTTTAAAAGGTGATTTAACAACTATATTATAACCTTGATTCTAAGTAATCCTTCACATAAAATCTATTTTAAAGCAAAAACTTAGAATAACCACAAACAGCTGTGGTTATTCCAATGAGCTGTCATTAATTATGGAAAATATTCATGTAATTAATATATTCATGTAAAATAATTATTAATAATTTTTATTTATATATCTTCCAAAATTTTATATTTTTCTTCATTATTAAGTAATTGAACTAATATGTTATCTTTTTATTATTATTTAATAGGAAGATGTTGAATCCTTCAGAGAAAGACTTAGCATCTCGGTAACGGGAACAGATGTACCTAAACCAATAAGTTCTTTTAATGAATTGTGTTTGCCAGGTAAATTCAAGTTATATAAACATTTATTCTTCAAGATTGTATGTATATTAAATAAATAAGTACAACTGAGAGCAACTCTGTGAATATGTAATAAAACGTTAAAAGCTCATATTCGTTAATATCAGGTGACTTAATATGTTTGTGTGGTTTTTTATTTCATATTTCCATTTTAACTTATTAAATGTTTTATTTTTTATATATATACATATGTCTTTCTACTGCAAAGTGTATGAAAGATATAGAATTTCTTACTTTTTCTATGTAAAAAAATCAAATGAAAAATCTCATTGAACTTTTTTTTTGAATTCTTTTATAGCTTTCATTAATTTTTCACAATAGAGCTGATTAAATTAAAAATATCGTGTTGTACATTTAGCTGTGGACAATTCTATGTCATATCTGTTAGTAAATAAATTAGAAAATATTGAATAAAATAATTTTTTTGAGTGTTTGTTTTTCTTTGGACAAGGTGTTTTATGATCCATCTTTGCATTGAAGTTTGCCTTTTTTACTAATTGTGTTTTTATTCTTGATTGATAGATAGATTACATGAAATAGTCCTTCAACAAGGTTATTCTGAGCCCACACCTATTCAAGCACAAGGATGGCCCATTGCTTTAAGTGGACGAGACATGGTGGGCATTTCTCAAACTGGATCTGGTAAAACGTTGGTGGTATGTATACTATTTAATTGATTCATCTAAGTTTTATTTTAAAAACATTTTTGTCATTTGCTATGTATTTTAATAGTTACCAACCTCTATGATTTGCTCTAAATTATTGAAGATTTTGGATAATTAAATTGCTAGGGGTTCTCAAATTTCCATCATTTTATTCTCATAGTTTTTTTTATATGTCTCATCAGTGTGGTTTTTGAAGTAGTTATTAGTGTGAAAAAGAGCTCAAAAGAGTTTAAAATAATATGAGTATTGATGAGCTTGTTATTAGCAGAGAAATTAAAAATAATTCACTTTTTGCTTTTATTATTACTATTATTATTTGTGCAGAAGAACAACTGAACTCCTTAAATACTTAAGTGAGTACAAGCAATGTGTTCTATAACTGTAAGCAGATAAAAGAAGATTCTCCAAAAGTAGTTATTAATCATACATTTATTTTATACATTTATTATAATCTGTATGCTCTTAAAATATTTTTTTTATTATTAATTTGATTTATTGTAGTTGTGCCATATTGTAATATTTTTATTATTAAATACATGAAATACCTTTAAAATAGGAAGAGAACTATTAGTTTATATTTAGGAATTTTTGTGATATATTTTGATTGTGCTATCTAATTGACTTAAATTATGGGACTCCATTTTTACCTGAAAATGTTTTAATAATTGATAATTTGACTATCTGAATGCACCTGAAAGAAGACTATTAATATATTCTTTTTTTAATATTTGATATAATCTCTTTAATTTGTTAAGTTAAATTTATCTTTTTGGTAATTTAAAAGCGTAAAAGTAATTTACATACTGTTTAAAGTTCAAATTATAAATACATTTGCCTTGTATTATTTTCATCATTATTTGCTATAATATTTCATTATTTTTAAAAATCTTTTTATTCTAGTTCTTATTGCCTGCAATTATTCATGCCTTAAACCAACCCGAGGTTGCAAAAGTAAAATATGAATCTAATCCTCAGGTTAGTAAATGTATTTTATTATATTGAAGTATACTATGAATTAATTCTTATTTTTTTTTATGTTGAATTATCAAGTTTTGATTGCAGTTTAAATTTTAAAAAGATCATTTTATAAGTATCTGAATGTAAATGAACCATATGAGTTTATCATTACATTTGTGATTAATTACTATTAAAAATTAAATGTCTTACAAGAATATCAATTACAAAAAACATTTTTCAACATTAAATTTACTTAGCTTCTTAAATTATATTTTAGATTTAAGCTAGTAAAGTTTATGGTCAATATGAATATTTTAAATTTTCAATAAGTTCAGCATTTTCTTCTTATCCTTAAAAAAAAAAAAAAAAAATGTATCTTAACAGTAGAAATCACATAAATTTTTAGTTAAATATATTTAGTACAGAATATAACTACTTATCAATTAAAAAAATATTAGACAAATTTGTAGATTGGTGAATTTAACATGAAAATGTTTAATAAATTATAATGTTTATATATATGATTTAGGATTATATTTATTAAAATTAACCTAAAAAAAAGCAGAAAAAATTCTTAATTTATGAAAAAAATATGAATGAATATAAAAATATATTCATTCATAAAATATAAAAATATTTCAAAAAAATATGAATGAAATTAGAGAAAATTATATTCTTGATATGAATAAAAACAAAAAAATAGGAGTATAAAAAATATGTCATGATCCTCTAATTCATATAATTATTGGGATATTACAAAATGTATTATCTCAATTATCTAGATAAATAAATTTTGCTTCTTATTGACAATTTATGTTTACATAGGTTCTGATCTTAGCACCTACTCGGGAATTAGTCAAACAGATTCTTGAAGTCAGTCATCGATTCTCTGTATCTTGTAATTTGAAAAGTGCGTGTGCTTATGGTGGCGCCTCAAAATCTAACCAACTTAGGGAGTTAAAAGGTATAACTTCAATTTAATTTATTGTTTACTTTTATTGAAATGTTTTATTTTTTTTATGAAAGTGAGTCCAATATAAATTTATTAAGTAATGATGTTGTTATTCCATTAATAAAATGTTTGAATTTATAAATGTTAACTGATATAAGCTGTTTTTCAAATTTACTTTGTAATAGGCAGCTTTTAATAAAGAGAAAAGCTTAAGAATGTTAAAAGCAAGCTTTTCAATCATTTTTTACAGTACAATTTCTTTTTGTTATTTGTGTAAACAAACCTTTTTATGAGGAATTTATTTAAAAACTCTTTTATCAGCAAAAATGTAACATGAACAATAAACAGATTACAAGTATTAAATTAGTTTTACAAATTTTAATAACATTATAGGTTAATTTTGTAAATTTTAGACTATTTTGTCACAAATTATTCATCTTGAAGTCTGTAATTTCATTTGTGTGATTGTTGTTTTAGATTCTAATATCTGTATTGCCACACCTGGAAGACTCATAGACTTTGTTGCTGAAGGAACTGTCAATTTGCAGCATTGCACCTATTTGGTGTTGGATGAAGCAGATCGAATGCTGGATATGGGATTTGAGCCTCAAATAAGAAAAATTATTAGTCAAATAAGAGTAAGCTCCATTATTGTTTCTTTTGTTATTTTAAGTACTAACAAAAGAAATTTTTCTGAAGCAATAATTAACTTAAAAAGAACAATTTACAGAGAATTGCTTTATACTTTTATTTATAAAAGTATATAGATATGTTGCATACTATTGAACGATTTGCATATTTGAAACATGTATATGTTTGAAAAATATATTTTTATAAACATCTGAAATATTCCAAGCTTATCATCAATTACATAGAAAAGCGACTATTAACATATAGTATTAAAAATAATAATTTTTCTCCCCTAAAATTTTTTGTCAATTTGTTAAAAACTGGTAATGATGAAAATTTATAAATAATTATTTAAATATAAAGATATTTTCATAAGAATGAATAAAAGTAATTTTAATTAAGTAAATTTTAAATGCCAATTAAAGACATTTTCTGTTTATATAAGATTTTTAAAAATATTTATTTCAATAAAAATATATCTTGAAATAACTTTCTTAATTTTGTTGTTTTGAAAATGTTTTGTGAAAAATTTTAATGTAATTTTACTTTATTTTTCATTTATAACTAAAAATAAAATCTCAATTAAAGTGCAAATGTAATAAAATTTCTGACTGAGAATATTATATTTATAAGACATTAAAACATTTTTATACTCAGTTAAGTTTGAAGTATTTACTCCATTTGTTCTCGCATGCATGATATTATACATTGCTTCTTTTGAAAGACGTTGTAAAACTTTTATGCTTATAAAAATACATTTATATACTCTAATTTTATGAATATAGAACTATTTTTTTTATTCCTAAAATTTTACATGTTTTAAAATCCTTTTTAGCCAGATAGACAAACTCTGATGTGGAGTGCTACTTGGCCTCGTGAAATTCAAGATCTTGCCGAAGATTTCTTAAACAACTATGTTAAAGTGACTGTTGGTTCAGGTGAACTTGTTGCTAATCCAAACATTAAACAAAATATACATTTTACTAAGGAAAATAAAAAACGAGAAAGGTATTATTTTCTTTTTAAAATGGTGTTTTTATCAGTTGTTCACCAAAATTAATTTCTCTTAATGAAATACTATTTATTTATAGCTTCTTAAAATTGTTGATATATAATATTTTACATTTTAATCTCTATGTAAAATAAAAAGTTTCTTAAAAATATCATTTTCTCTTTTTAATTTTTAAATGGATTAATTACCTGATTTTTTTATTTTACTGTTTTTATTTTTGTACTTATTTATTTCTATATAGAAGAAGGAGGGGGAAAATTCTTTCTAAATTCAACAAAAATCATTCATAGAATCAATATATTATAATACATGATAATTTTTATATGAGTAAAAAATCCCTAAAATGTCTCTTCTAAATTTTGACTTGAAGGATAATTTGTAATAAATCATAATTACTTAAATTCTATAATTATTTGACATTGTCAATATTTTGATTATAAATTCTTTTCAAAAATTAAATTATTGAAAATATCCTAATGCAACTAAACTTTTATATAGGGAAGAGAGGAGGGGGGGTACATCTGTGAAATTAAAATTTTGTCTAAAATGTAATTTATTCTAAACTCGAATTGAGAGACATTTAATGAACTTGACTGAATTACTTATGCTTTTTAATTGTACTGTTTAAGAGATGGACAATCTTACTTTGGGTAGTAATAATGTTAATTTTATTTTCAGTTATTTTTTAGTGAATTTTTCACAATTTTTGTTCATTATTGAATTTCTCATTCAATAAGACATAAAGTAGGTTATAAATATACCACTATTTTTCAATGATCATTAAGAAATAAATTTCAAGATCATTGAGAAAATTCCACAGTTATATTTTGAAGATATTTAAGTGTATATTAATTATACATTATATTTAAATTTAAAAGAAATTTATTGAATCTTTACATTTTCTTTGCAGCCTTACATCTTTATTAGAATCGATTATGACTGTAGAAGGAAATAAAGTGAGTTATTAATTAAACTTTTGGATTTTCAATATAAAAATCAAAAGGCTTATATGCATATTAAAATTATATGTGTATTTTGGTATTTTAAGCAGTGAAATTACATGTCTCAAATTTATTGGTAGAGTTATATATTTTTCTATGTGTATATATATATCTTTTCTATGTATATATATCTATATACATAGATATATGTATATATACAGAGTTATATATATATATATTTAGTTTTTATATATACATATAATTTAGTTTTATGTAAATTTTTTTAAATCATTTCTTCCTATTTAAATTTATCAATTTATTATATATCAGATACAATAAGTCAAATTTCATTAAATTTATTCGGGATAAATAAAAAGGATGTAATCTTGTCACTTATAATGCATATATTACGTGATAGAAATATTCAAGTAAGGTGCTTTACATGTAGAACAATATGAAATTAAAACTATGAGCATGACTATTACAGAAGATAATAAAACAGAACTCTATCAATTTTACAAGAAATTAGAATACATTTTTAAAGTCTGTTATCTATACAAACATGTCCAACTCCAAATTCAGTGTTAACCTATGGGAATTTTTACTTAAATTTTTATGGTTTCATTTTTGTAGATATTCAACATTATATTCCCATTGAAAAAGGTTAAACTTTTATCATTTTCCTTTCTTTTCAAGACCTCAAAGTATTTATTTTTTTTTTTTAAATTCAGAAATTTACCAATTGAGTTTTTTACTAATAAAGTATATATCATAATATTATCATAAACCGCTTTTTCTCTTTCCAGTACTTATATATTTTTAAACTTTAAATTTAGGGCATAGATAAAATTTTTTTTTTTAAAGATGTAACTCATCTTCCATGAATAGCTTGTTTTCTAATGGGCTTAAAAGGATTGGTCTCCTACCCTTGAAATAGTGATCTGATTTAGCGGAGAATGCAAGATTTATATCTTCCCATTCTGTCGCATCATACCTATTTGAGGTTTTGAAGATTTCAGTTTTTACAAATGAAAAATTGTGTGCAGTTTTAGTAAATCTTGAGTTTTAATAAAAGTAGGTAAGATATATATATTCTAAATGCCATACTGAATGCTTCACAATATAGTAACTTTTCTTAAACTCAGCTCCGAAAAAAAAAAAAGTAATTTTGTGTATTTAAAGTATTCATCATAAGTATTGTATCGGTAAAAAAGCTGATTCATAGCTGAAAAGCTGATTCATAGAAATTAAGATTTTTGTTTCCCTACCAAAATTGAATATCAGAATAAATGTTTAATAATCATTGTAGGGTATATAGTTTATAAATTAATAGAATAGGTATGGTTTTTAATATTTTTCATTTACATCAAATTTGCAGCACATTTTTTTTTTTATTTTGCAAATTTTTTGATTATATTATGTGATTTCACAATTAAAAAATCAATATTATAAATATACATAATTAAACAAAAAAAGATTAATAATTAGAAAACCAATTTTTTTTTTCTTCTATGATACAAGAATAAAAGTAAAAATCTTCTTGCCTTTGTTTTTAGGAACAAACTTGTATACTAACAATATTACTTGGTTTTACCCAGTCCCATTAAATAACACGCATTATTTTAGTGAACTGTTTTGAAAAAGAAAATCATACGATGAAGTATATAATCATAATAAATATAAAAATTATCATATAAGTTTCATCATATAAAAATAATTCAAATAAATTTAAATAAATAAACCCAAGACATGAAAGTTCCAAATTTTTAATGCATCTATACATGACTATTAATGTATGATCTTATAAGATTTATAACTTTATTATGTTTTGGTTTTTCTCAGTATAAAAATGGCTAATATCAATAATTATATTAGATTAAACTGTTAGACATTTTTGTATTTTATCTTTTTATTAAATAGTTTTCCCCCTTACAACTATGAAGTATTGCGTAAAGTTCTCTGCATTTTTGAAATAGATGTCTGCAGCTATGTACTACTCTATTAAACTTACGATATAAGTTTTATCTATATATATTTACTGAGATGCATCTTCATTTTATAAGTTTTATGGTAACTTATTGACATTGGTTTTAAAAAAATTTTCTGTTCAACCTGTTAGAGAAAAAAATAAAACAATTTCATCCTCATCTTTCTAAAATTCCATATTATGAATATATTAAATAAAGGAAATTAAGACTATATCAAGAACAAAACAGAATGCTCTCGCAGAAAACGATATGGCAAACTTAAAAGCAGTACAAATATCAAGCGGTAATAATTATGAAATTAATCGCATAAAGAATAGAGTATCTCTGTAATTGTCATCCTCAACATTCATAATTTACTTATTTGGAATAATATTTTGTCACTGAACTTTTTGCATTAAATCTCAAATTTTGTTATTATACAAATTATTATATTGTGTATTTGGTTTAAGTGCTGTGTCTTTAGTTACGGATAAGTAATATCTTATTTTTCTTCATATTGTGCAATTTACAATTTTTTTGATATTTATTCAATTAAAGACTTCTCTCCTCTTTAATTTAGGTATTAGTGTTTGCCCAGACAAAAAGAAAAGTTGATCAACTAGAAGCATATTTAAGCAATGTATTCAGGTAGGTAAAGCTTTGTCATTACTAAGCTATAGCTAATCATTGTATACATTTTTTCGCACATTTATCATTTTTAATTTATCATCTATGCATTTTGAGGCTTATGAAGTTTGAAATATTAGGCATCATTAGAGTTTAAAAAAATGTAAAATTCTTGTATTGTGACAAAAAAAAAAAAAACATATTTTGTTTTTTGTGTACATGTTACTGGAGGACTCAATTCCTGAATAAAACCGAGAGAAAATCCACTTTTTTGTTAAAATCTATATTTTGAGCATTTTTGCCAGTACTATAGTTGCAGACAGAAATTTTTATTCAGCAAATTTTTGCCAGTAAAGTTGTAATGCTATTCTTCATAATTTATATAATTTTTAATAAATAATTTATAGATTTTTTTCCCTAATGTTTTATATTTTTCACTTTCTTTAAATTTAAGTATTTTTTCTGACAATGATACTTTCTTTGGAGTATAATTTTTGTAGTTTGAAATTTGGTACCTGTGATTTTGATTAAAATTTAGTTATTTTGATTATTGAATATAACTGAAAATTAATCTTGTAAAATTCAATGTTTTATTTAAACATATAGATATAATGTTTTGGCTATTCATGGAGATGTTTCTCAATCGAGGCGGGAACATGTCTTATTTGGTAAGTAATTGATTTTTTTTTAAAATCATATTAATTTGAATAGTTTCTGTACTGTTTGTAAATTCATTGTAAGATATTCATAATAGTTGCAGAAATATTTCTATGGCTTTAAAAATTATAAACTTCATATTTCTTAAACTTCAAAATAAAAATTTTTATATAAATTGATGATTAAAATTTCAATTGCTTTTCTTTGCTTTCTGTTTGTTTTCAAAATATTTGTTAATATTCAATAAAAATTACTGTGGTTTCTTTTATTGATATTAGTACATTGCTTTCAGTTTTCTGAAAATTTGTTTTATTCATTTTTGTTGCATTACAATTTTTTTTTTTAATCTTTTGATATTTAATTTATTATTTTTATTGATGATGCAGTTTCAAAAGGTAGGGGGACCTGCATGCATAAAGAATAAAAATTTTAATTTCATCAATCATAGTTTTCTACGTTACTATAATTCTATATCACAGGGGCATATTATGTAAATCTGAATTTTCTTTGGCTTATGTGAAATTGTATTATTTAAAATTAAATAAATAATTCCAATGAGATTTTAAATTAAGTATTTTGCAATGTAAAATTTAACCTAACTAAATTCACATTAATAATTTGACTTGCCAATCAATTGATCATGTGTTACCTGGATAATCAGATCTGGGCAACAGCATTTCTGGGATCACGCATGGCATTCTTGTTATGTACAACTGGATTTGATAAGCTGGTATTGTTACTTGTTCTACCTGGTACTAATCAACCATAAATGCAGATCCCAATTCTAACTTAATAGTTATTTTGGTGTGCACACATAGAGTAAATGTATAGCTTTAAACCAATTTATTAAGGCTGAAATTTCTTAAATTTATAATTATTAAAAAAAAAAAAAAAAAAAACATACATAAACATTCTTAACATTTTTTTTTTTTAGAAAAAGAAAATGTTTGATTAATATTTTCTGCATGAAAATTACAAACACTTAAGATGGTATAAATTAGATGCTATTCTAATTATTATTAGATTCTATTTTTACATTTAAAAAAAAAAAAATTTAAATCTAATTTTTCCTCTTTTCTTAACAGAGTTCAGAAGAAGTAAATCTTGTGTGCTAATAGCAACAGATGTTGCTGCCAGAGGTCTAGGTATGTAATTTTTAATTTATTTTAATTCAAATTTTATGTAAAAATGTGTAATTTTTATTACCTGTGATTGAGCTAAAAAAATATTCTAGTGTATCCTTTGTTATATATTATGTACTTGAGTGAAGCAAATTGTTTTATATATTTTTTAATTACAGTTTATTCTTTTTAATTCAATAATGGCTTTCAATAAACTATTAAATATCATTTTTTTAATTTGCAGTAAAATCGAAGAGTGATTTGTGTTTAATGGCCAAAATGGCATTTTAGGTTCAAATTAGTGTCCTCAAATTAATTTAGTGTACTTTTGATGTAAAATTTTAAATAAAAATTTCATAATTCAGATAATTTGTTCATTTGATTTAGAGAGTAATTCTGCCTTTTATGAGTGTAAATTTTTCAATTTAACTGCTTCTTTTATTAGAGGAAAATGTGCTGTTTAATTCTATTTAAATTACAAAAATTTTTCCGTTATAAATTATCCTATTTTCAAAAATTAATTTTAACTTACTTGAAAATATGTAGAAATTTTAATTTTGGTATGCTATTTTATATATAAAATTTGTTATTTATGGTACTACTGTTGAGATTGCTTAATTTTTTTTTTTTTCTCTAAATCCTTCAAAATAATTTTTCATAAAGTAAGGGCATTTGCCATGTTTATAATTTGGCACATGCAAACCATTAATATCAGCTTATAACTATAACTATAACTTTACTAAAGAATTATTATTCAGTGTATTTTCTTAAAGAAGGAAGACTTAGGAGGGATTTTTATTTTATGTGGAAGAAAATTGTCGGCGCCTCCAAAATTATGTAATCAATAATTTTTATAAAACAAGCACAAAGTTGAATTACAAAATAAATTAATTTATGAATTTTTATCCCAATAATTTTCAGTTATCAGATTAATAAACCATTATTTCTTCTTTTTCCCAGATATCAGTGATATCACACATGTGATAAATTATGATTTTCCAATGTCAATTGAAGATTATGTTCATAGAATTGGACGTACAGCTCGGGGTTCCAGCTTAGGAGAAGCACACACATTTTTTACTACAGAAGATGCAGGTAAAGCCAAAGATCTTATTTCTGTTCTAGAGCAAGCAAATCAGGAGGTGGATCCACGTCTGTTTTCTATGCATGAGTTACAATCCAGATACAAAAGTAAGCAAAGTTTTAATTGTTAGCTTAAATTTGCTATATATAATTATGAATGACTCAGATATAAGCATTGAATAAAAGCATTAATCAGATTCTATTAACATTTTAAAAATTTAAAATATCATATAATTTAAAAATTGCTTATTAAATACTGGAAAGCTGAGTCAAGTTTTTCAATCGGATTCAAAATACCAATATCAATACTTATTAGAAAAATATCCTAATAATATATTTACCAAATGTAATATCATTGTCAATAATGACCAGAAATTTAAAACAGCATTTATTTTTAAATTGGGAAAAGGGATAAGAGGGATTGAATACTGAATTCTCAGAAAAATAATTTTATTTTTACATAATTAAATGTTTTATATAGTAAATAAGTGAAAGCATGATGCTATAAAACATGATTATCAAGGAAGCAATTTTGTAAAGATATAAATATTAGTTTGCTTTAAATAAAATACAAAATTAAGGCATAGAAGGGGGGTGGGGGATGGCTTCATGGAAGCAGATTTTTGCTATTTTGTCATAAGTCCTAAACATTTAGACTTCATAATTCATGGAGAACTAGAATAAAAGATTTCCAAAAATCTGAATTTACTTCAGGACCAAAAGTGTTTATCATTGCTTACTTAAATAGCAGGTCTTACTTATCTTGTGTGTGACATTTTGTGATTTGACTGGTATCTAACCTGTTTGCTTCAGCTTGTATGATGGCTTTTAGACTTAAAAATGTGATTAGTACTTTAGACCTGGTGCAACATTTGGTTAATAAAAAATCAACAGTAATAATTCTTTATAAATTATTATATTAGTATTAGTTTAGAAACTTTTAAAACAAAATCAAATGTTTATTAAGAGAATGGTATGTAAATATTCAAATAATAGATTTACTTATTTTTCTATCAATTCATCATAATCTAAAATTACCCAGTCCTCTTATATATACTGATATTTGTTTTAATTTTGTTGTAGCAAGCAATAAATGTTCAAGTTTAAAATTCATTGAAAAAAATTATATAACTTATTTAATTTCTGAATGGTATAAAAATTCCTTGCCAGTTCTAGATATGAACAAATCTATTTAGTTTTGTATGGTGCTATCCTACATATTTACTTCCCTCAATAATGTAAGAATATAGTTTCATATGTACAAATTAATCAATATAGATCATTTTAATATGACGTTATTCTTTTCATTGCAGTTTGTAGTTGTAAATAAACTGAAAAATTTCCTATGGCATAAATATTTAACTGATGATCATACCGGGATTTTCAAAGTCTTATTTTAAAATCGTAATAAATGTTAGTAGAAGTTATTTTATTGATCAATATATGAAAAATATCAAAAAGACTAATTAATTTTGAATAAACTTATATTGTTTTGTATTCATAAATTTTGTTGTAGAGCTATAAAGTACCAAACATTTGTCTCTGATTTGTATGGTTCTGTGGCTCTAATACAATTGAAATGCATTAATTTATCTTTTAAATAAAAGTCACATGAAAGTTGTTTTTATTTTTAATTGGCATTTTTAAAACTTTAAATGTTATTTTAAGGAAAGTCTTCTGGCTCTCAGCAGTGGAAAGATCTACGAAATCGTCGATACCGTTCCTATTAGGCATGGAAGCATTTGGTTACAGCTGTACATCATGTAATTACTTTGTACGTTTGTAGAAATAAATATTTTATCCGTTTGTGTATTAATACTATTCTTTTAAACTTATGCTTATATCATTTGATCCAAATAGTACTTTATTAAAATAATGTACCATAATCCACTTCCTATAATTCTATTGTTGTAATATTTGGAAATAAATAAAAAGTAATTTGTTATAATTTATAGGTGATTCGCATCCCCCCCCCCATTTCATGCCAATACAAATTCAATTCTTGTATGCGTCATTGAGATCTTAAATGAGCACAATTTTTTTTTAAATATACTTTAATGGAAGATGATTTTCGAGTTCTAATTGCAACATCCGGAAACAGACTAATGTTCTGCACTAATACTTCAAATCGAACATGACCTAAGAACTAACCTTTGCAGTAGATCTTGCAAGATGCCCTATAAATCGAACCGAGAAAATCTGTTTATCTTAATGTATATATAATCTTACAAATAAATGTAGGAAATAATTTATGAATAACATATATTATACCTATACATATTGCACATCAAAAAATGTATTTAGTTACACATATTTGAATATTCATTATTCTTGGATCATCTCAAGGAAAATGACTTTCTTCTAAAAGATTTTTGTACAACTGATATATATTAAATATTTGTAGAAAGATTTTGGTAATTATTTAAAATTGGAAGAATCTTATTTTCAAACCGCCATAACTCAAAATCTGTTCATGGAGTCTTAACAAATTATTTAAAATCAATTATATGACCAAAGAAAGTAAAAGGATTACTTTAAAAATTCATTCTGCAATATATTAGAATTTTTTGTGTGTCCCTGAGGTATTGAACTGTTGACTTGCTAATGATAATGTCAGATCACTATAAATTAACTTACATTTTGGGATCCAACGAAATTACTATCTCTCTCGTTGTCTGTCTTCAGTATTAGTAAAGATTAAAAAGAGTAATTGCCTTTGTCCAATAAGATTAGTTGGGTTGCAAGTAGATCTCTGAAAAAAAAAAAAAATGCTAGCAAAAAAAAGTTTAACTTCTGTATAATTTATTTGAAAAAGTAGCATATTACAATATATATTCTACATAGTAATCAAGCACACTGAATAACATTCTAAAATTCTGTTCTAAACAAGTCCTGTATAGGTCCTTTAAAAGGCGTGTTCTATAAGGGTTAGATATTATCTTTGCTACCTGGCTGTTTCATTGGACTGCTGATTTTATATCTCTAACTATTCTAATATTCAAGTCTCTCTATGTAAAAACCAATCCTTGCCGGAAGTTTCTTATGGACCTTGTTCTGAAAGCATACTAGGTGGACTTTGATCTCTCCTCATTCCTGTACCTTGTTCCTGAAGTCCGACTCTCCACAAGAAACTTGCATGATTGATTCAGCGTTTGCAAGAAAATGTCTTTGCTGTTTTTCAAGGAATGTTCCGTCTTTCCTAATATGTTTGTTGTTTCTTATCCCACTTGGTAGACAGCAACATCTAGACCAAGTCCATGAAGCCGTGTGCTCTCATGGAAGAGGAAAAAAGGGGTAGTTTCTGTTGCGATGGAGCGGCCGTAGGTAGAATCCTAACTTGGCTCCGTGACGATGATTTTTACGGGGGTAGTGTTGTCAACCCTACGATCAACAGCCATATTAGACGGGACCTACGGCAAAAGTGGATTCCGAACCACTACAAACATCCATGTCACCGCCGGGTCCCGAAACCTGTGGCTCCGGTGGCAGAGCTCTATTTATTCGGCCATCAGGCCCTTCTTTCCCCTGTTTTGTCTGCTAATGATTCCCATGGGAACGTATGGTTTGGAAGATTTGAAACCGAACTTTACAGTTTTGTTTGTTTGAAAGTAAGTAAATAATTTTTTTTTATCTGATTTGTTGTGCTTAATATCATAACGCATGTGGCTATAGGAACAACCGCTATCCTTACACATGGAAGTGGAATAATGAATCTTCTAATTATACTCGAATGTAAATCGAACTCGACTTTGTATCACAATAATAATAAGGTGGGTTTCCAACGAATGCTATGATCGCACGTTTCTTGAACGTCAGCCAGTCAAAAACTGGATCTGTCCATTCAGGTTTTTGATTGGTTGACATTCTGCGATTTTCGTATCTGATGGGAATGCAGTTTTATTGGGCAAAAATCGGCTTTTCTATTGGCTGGCATTATACCACACGAGATTCAGTAGCCGATGGACACCTTTACTTGATGTAAGAGAGAAAGGGTAACATATTTCTATTTTTTAAACTCGTGAAAGTGCATTGTAATTTTTGGTTCATGCTAAAATATATCTCATCATTTTGAAAGTAAAAGGGATCCAAAGTACTCATTTGATGCGTTTAAGGTCAACAATTATTATAAATGTCTCCTATATTTAATCGGTGGTTTTAATTTTATAATTTGTGCATTTTTGGCAGATATATTAATATGTGCATTTAAAAGGAAGTAAACTAATTTAGATAATTTTTTAATCAAAACTCACTTAAAAAGCATGCATCCATATTATATAAAACATTTTTTGTTGTATGTCAGATTGTGATATTATGTTTGCTATAGCACAACAAAATGGAGATTTAAAAAAACGTTTTATATTCATGCCTGTTATATATTTATTTTAGTAAATATAATTGTTTTAAAGATTAGAATGGTACCAGAACACAAATGTAAGGAATTTTAGGTGGTTTGTTTATGTCAAAATTAAAAAAAATGTAATAATTAATAACTTAATTCATTACGTTTTACACATATTTGGTGATTTATTATCCATGTGCATTGTAATCCATTTTAAAAGCGTAATACTTAATAGAAAATACATGCAATTTTTTCAACCATGGGAAGAAAAAAGAATTTTAATTTATTCAGGAAATATTTTTTTTATTATGTATAGAATTATTTTGTACATACTATTAGTATATAATGGGGCCTGATGGCCGAGTGACCATCGCTCGGTACCACAGCTGTCGGGTTCGATACCCGGTGGTATCATGGATGTTTGTAATGGTTCAGAATCCACTTTAAACCATAGGTCTGATCTAATATGACTGTAGAGCGTAGAACCTAGCACGTAAAAAAAGAAAAACAACATCTTATGTTCCGAAATCTGGCAGGTGTTGGTCCACCCTGGGGCTGTCGCGCCATTGAAGAAAGAGATTGATTAGGTTTTGTCGCTCTACGGTCTTTTTTTTTTTTTTGCACACTTTGGGTTAATTAGACCGGTTCTAACAGTGTAACGTGGATTTCCAACCACTAACAATCATCCATCCCACAGCCAGGATTCGAACTTGAAACCTGTTGTGCCAGGCGCGCTAATGGCCATCCAGGCCGCATTGGTGAAAGAATCAGTACATAAATTATAGAAATTGGAAAAATTCAATACTGGTCAATTACAGAGAAGCATGTATTTGCTTTCATTATTTTATCGGTAAGAAATAATATACCAGACGTAAAATTTACTTTTTGTAATTCATAATTGAATTCAAAAGCAATTGTGTTATCTGATAAACAATAGCAATTTTTTTTTCTTCTTTATTTCTGCAGATATGATTAATTTAATCATTGTTCTGTTGAATTGTCGTCATCGAGTAGCTTAATGTCATAGCTAATTTCATATCAGGGGCTCCTCCAAGGTGGCTGACGTGATTCGATATTACGTTCTACTTCATGACGTCTTTTGTTAAAAATCTATGCACTGATAGAGAGCATGATTTGCAATTTCATAACTCAATAATATCGAAGTACTGATCATATCATAGAACAAGAATTAGGAAATGAAACGTGCCTGATTGTTGTTAATATTTGACGAATTCTTGCTTTTTGTCTTCACAAATAAAGAAAATATATACCATCATATGTAAATCAATTACATTTTTTGAGTCTTAGGTAAAAATATGCATATAACGCTGTAAAATTTTTCATTTTTGAGCAAATTATATTTATTAGAATTTATATAGAGTACCTTGGTAAATTTTGGATCCTGCAAAATTGTCGAAAATTGAAAAATTATAGAAATCACTTGCTTATTGTTTTGATACAATATATGAGTGTAAATTTACCTAAAATTATTCGCATTTACAAAATTATAGCACGATACTTAAAAGTGTTAAACCATAAAACTGTTTTTTTTAGAAGAAATTTTCATAAAAGCCAGCAACTTTCTTATGAGTGAAAATTTTTATTTCTTCGTCATAAAAAAAAAAAAATGAAGCATCTAGGATACTCAATAAAAATAATATACATACAATAATATATAAAACACACCTTTTTAATCTTAAATTTAACCTTCTCGTTGACAGACTTAGTTGCAGATATAAAATAAGACCAGCAGCCTGATGGCCAATTGGCTAGCCCTCTGGGCCTTGGGTACCACAGGTTCGAATCCTGGGTGGGACATGGATGCTTATGAGTGGTTCGGTATCCACGTTAAACTGCAGATTCCGGTCTAGTTAACCCAAAGTGTGCACAAAATGACCTTAGAGCGGCAAGCCACACACCAACCAAGCCCACTCATGATTTTTGCTGGGCCTGATGGCCGAGCGACTAGCGGTGGCTCTCGGTGCCATAGGGTTCGAATTCTGGCGAAGCCAAGGATGTGTGTAGTGGTTCGGAATCCACTTTAAACTCTAGGTCTAAGATGACTGTTGAGCGTAGGGCTGAACGCTTTGCCCCGTAAAAAGATCTTCAGCGTCACTGAGTCATGTCAGACTTCTATTTACGGGTGCTCCATCCCAACAGAATGTGCCTCTTCTTTCCATAAGACCACACGAGTTCTTGGACTTGGTCTAGATGTTGCTGTCTACCAAGTGTTTTTGGTTTATCGCTCTACCATCACTTTGTGCACTCTTTAGGCTAATTAGACCGCGACCTACAGTTTAACGTGGATTCCGAACCACTCACAAACATCCATATCACCTGCCAGTATTCGAACTTGGCTCCAAAGGCTACAGCGCTAGCCAATTGGCCACCAGGCCACGTCTACCAAGTGGCATAAGAAACAACAGGACTTCACTGATTAGGACATCATCGAGAACTCGGTTGCTACTGCTTCAGAAGTTGCTGGTTTGATCAGTAATGCTTGATTAGGCCCTTTTAAAATAAACTATTGAGCGTGTAAGCTAAAATTTCACTCCTGTATGACTTACAACAGTTGCTCTTCTAATATCTAGAGAGATTATCTGTTCCTGATGGGAAACACAATTTTATACCAAAGGCATTCTTTTGAAAAATTTCAACTGATCTACAGAACCAATTTTCTAAAACAATCTTATGCCCATGGCTTTCGTATTAAAAAAAACATATAAGATACTGATTAGTCAGAACTTAACCATGAAAAGTTCACTGCTTGATTGAATGTATTCAACTTATGTTTGCTGTTTCATAATTACAAAGACCTCTTCTCTGATAGTAGTTTAATACAAAAATGTTTTCAATGCTTTAATTTGAATTCTGTTTAAATCAAAGTTAAAAGAAATTAAAAAAAAGTAAGACGTACTTGTTTAAGAATCGATTCAAAGAAAATATATATGATGCTGAGGAAAGCTTGTAGGAAAAAGATTTTTGTTTTGTCCAACAAATTGTCGGTATCTAGATTCAGGGCAATGCTTCAAAGAACTTTGGGATAGCTTCACTAAAGACGAGCCAACAAACCCGGTTGCTACAATACATTTTCTTTTATGTCGGGCTATCAGCGAGAATTTAATGTTTATTCGAATGCGTAGAAAGGTAACCAGCAGGTTTAAATGCAGAAACGGACGAATCGTTTACGAGTTAGGGGTGCTAGTCAGACAAACGTGGTGCAAAAAGATAAAAGTTCAATAACTATCGTGGAATAATTTTTTTCTTTTGAGATTGGGACAATTAAAATGTTTATTGCAGTTCTTCTATAGAGAAAAGTGATACCTCGCATTAGCAGTATAATTATGTCTACTTGTAACTTTGAAAAGCATATTAAATCAATTGGATATGCTTAAAATAAGTGGTTGCCCAATGTCAATTAGACTAGAAAGGAATTGGAAAGTTTCAAAACCAGCCACCATCAAAATTCCGATGTTTTGAAACCGCTTAGCATCCGTGTTACTTCAAAGGTGATAGGCAAATCAGAGCCGCGCGAGGAAAATAAAAAAATTTCAACATATGTTCGGATGTGTATCGGAAGACATCCTGTGATTTCAGATATTTGATATGGTTCGCCAGCTCTTCTGCCTGATTGCGTTGCGATTTTTTTTTTTTAATAATTGGAATAATTTATTAAAGAGTTATCTTTCCCTGCAGTTTATTAAAGAATTGCCACAAAATACAACTGTAGCATTTTCTAAACGCTCATTTTTTTTTTTTTTTAACCTAAATTCTTTTGACGAAAAAAACATTTAGTCAAACATATACAAAATCTATGTCGGTCGCTAAATCGCTGTTTTAGCGCCAGAATGGTGATAATTTGCCATTAAAAAAATTCCGGAATAACAGGACAATCTTTGCGAGAATGGATAGAACAAGAATCCCAAGAAAGAGCACGAGATGCAAGTTTTCTTGAGACAAAACAAAATTTTATTTAAAGTTTCAAATTGATATAAAAAAAAAAATGAATTGTTTTATTCAAATGTTTCATATTTTTTTTAGGTATTACATATTGCATTAATATAACCTTATATTTATGCTTTTTCCTTTCTCGTATATATAGTGTGAACAAAATGACAACACTTGGATTGATTTTATTTAAAAGTAATTTTTGATTTAAGAAAAAAAAAAAAAATTTAAATTTATAATGTATGCAAAGGCATTCTATTCTAAAAAAAAAAAAAAAAAAAATTTGTGCGTGTTTAGTCACGAAAAGTTTTTTTTTTTTTTTTACTGCATTAAGCAAAATGTCAAGTAAACGTTAATTTGTATTCTGTAGCATCAGTGAAATCTGTTTTGTAAAATATAAATTTGTGTTATAGATATTTGCACTTTTACATGGCCTTCTTAAACCAAAATGATCTTTCTACTTGACAGGTTTGTATATACAGATCAAGATTCCTTAATGTTATACAGTGATTTAACCTTTAATCAGAAACACAGTGCACAAGAATAACGGATTGGAAATACTATGAAGCATGTTTCTTCAAAGTATTACGGAAAGGAGGGTCTCTAAATGTATATAACCTCAATTCCCTATACCATTCCTTTTTAGTAAGCTGACTAGTAATTATCTCCCATCAGTAACATTTTAATTCATGTCGGGAAATTCGTTATATATCATAGTTATCTTGCATAATAAATAAGCAATACGATTAAGGCAAGATTAAATTAAGCAAGTGTGACGCAAGGTAAAACTTGCTCATCGTGATTCAAAGCATTCTACTCATGGCTCGCAAGTTAAATAAAAAAAAAATTACAAGGCATTATAAATAAACCAAAAACCTTTATTTTAGATTAATGGGGGTTAAAGAAAAATATCACAGCAGTATAAAATATATACATGTCATTTTTACACGAAACGTTTAAAACTAATTGTTTTATGGAACATCTCGAATCCACAATAAGCATCTTCCTTGGAGCAATTTGAGCACGGCCGAGTCGTTTCTGGATCGTCTCTTTGGACCCATCATTTCCTAGAAAAGGGGAGAAACGAGTTACATAGTTTTTTTGAGGAATACTGGTGCAGTTATAACTTATAAATAACTTTGCCGTTAGGCGAAAAATACTTCATGAAAAGATTTACATGATTGAACTTTGATCATATCAATTCTTTAAGTCAATGTTTTCGTTGTTCTATTCACGAAGCAAATTTTATCCAATTTCTGGTCAAGGCTTTAAAAAATATGAAGATATTACAATAACTCGCGTTTATACAAACAAAGCTCGTCAAATATTGAAACGCCAAGAGCTTTCACAGTTCTTTAATGAATCAATGAACGAGTGCCGTAACAAACGAAACCCCTTAGGGGGCATAAGATGCCCTGTTTAAATAGTCAACATGCGTCTTGGAGTCATGTACTAAAGCATAGAGTCATGTCATTTTAATCTTCAAGGAGGGTAGCTTCTTAAAAATCAGACGCGTAGATTATAACCACTTTAACACGAAATTACAATTGAACTACATATAACCTCAGTTTCATGCAGAATAAGGAATCTGTACCCTACCTCCTTCGGACCGTGTCATCCGTACATCTCCTGGGCGGCGTAGGTGGCGTAGAGGAATCCGTCCTCCTGTTTGTTCTCCTCGTAGATCTCGCCCATCAACCGGGACATGGTGGCCACGCTTCGGTTGTTCAGCATCAGGTAGAACGTCTGCGTCGGCTTCAGCTTCAGGCGGGCTCTACAAATGAATTATAATTAAGTCACAAAAGGTGATATTAATTTTGTCATGATTAACGTTACACAACTTTACAACTCGTGTGAAATAAAGATAATAGAACTATAGCATGAAAGATTTTAAAGAATTATTAGTGTTAAAAATATAATTACGAGACATCGAAATTATAAATACATTGACTACTGAACAGTGATTCTGCTTTAGCAAACTGAAGACCCAAATCTTCAAATTACCATATGTTTAAAATTAAAACTTAAAAGTAAAAATTAGCGGTTTACTTTCCGATAGTGACAAAAGCATAAATAAACAGTAGGTAAAGAAAATTTTGATTAGATTCTTAATGAATGCAGAAAGAAAATTGAGGCTTCGCAATCGGAATTTCTATAAGAAACATTAAATCAGGATTACTTTTGTACAATTGGGTTTAATCGAATGAACTTTAAAGTGTCATTTGCCACTAAATACAGTTTGGAAAATGCTGATCTATCGAAAGAAACGATGCAATACAATTAGCAAGGGACAGACTACTTTAAAGATCCAAAAGGCTATCCTCTTCATATATACTAGATAAATGAGGGAAGGAGGTCAAGTTTTTCAAAAGTGGTGACGTAGTTCAAATTTTTGCATAATTTTGTCATCATATCAGAAAAGTCAAACCAAATCCTTTGAGTATTCAAGATTAGAAGTCTTTTCCATTTATGGTACTGTGTGTAATGCAATTTAAATTTATTATGAGATTTAGATCGGGTACCAATACTTTTAAAATGGAACTGCCATACTTGTATAAATTGACCAGATGTTCCGATTAAGAATATTTATAAATTTAAAGTAACAGTCAAATACAACAAATTTGAATAAATAAATTTATATACAATTACAGATAATGTATACAGGTTTAAAAAAAAAAATCCCAATTAAGGAAACTAAGTTACGAATGGCAGTCGAAAAAACGATCAGTACACGTTTTCCCCTCACAAGTTATGCAACAAAGATTGAGAGCTTTTAATAGGAAAACTATTCTGCATTTCTTCAAGTTAATTACAGAATTCGACACTTCGGGCAAGCAATCGAAAAGCAGGCGATTGCTATTCAATACTTGGGGATCAATTAATAGCTTGTTCCATCATCCTTGAACCATCAGTTTATTGACATTGAAGCTATAACCCGTAAGCCAAACTCAAGAATCCTCGTTTCATTTCAGTTTTTAACTTCATAACGTTGAATATTTAGTACATGTATATTCCGTCCTTGCTACACAAACTTATTTGATGCTGAAAAACGTCATGCACTATAACACAAAGTTAATATACGCGATGCATATTTGTACAGAGTACTTGGGATACGACCTTCATATGATTATCAACTGCCTGACGTATTCAAGGATGGAATTCCGAGGTAAAAGATAGTTCAGCAAATATTGGAAGTTTCATGATTTGGCGTTTATATAAACTGATCATTTATCTCCATTAAGCCTACAGCTCATTTCAGGTATAGATTAAAACAATTTTAACTTAAATTTAAACTCGACTGTTCCTCCAGTAGAATATCCTGTGCAAAAGATAAAAGTGCACGTGGTCATGTGCAGTAAAAAATCATGATAGCTGCATGAAGTGTTTATGAATAGATACACATTGGATTGAAATATTTTCCCCATATAAACCACAAAATTTAATTTAACCTTAAATTTAAATTGCATGTTACTCAATTTTAAAAGTTAAAGTTCATCCATCTTCAATATATATTTTCGAAAAACAGTTATTCATATGAATAGTTTCAAATTAAGGTAATGATATATAGTTCTCCTCATAAGAATTTAAAATGATCACAGCTTGATTACATACCAACAATTATATCATATTACGTTGTGGAACATGGATTTGGGACCCATTCTGAATTTCATACTGGAATCAACAAAATACTTAAAACGAACCAATAATTTAAAAAAATCTCAAAATCAAATTTTTTACATCAACGTTCGTCACATTACATCTCCCTATTATATAAAATGTTAAATCAAATTATAAAAAATAATACATATTAATTTACATTCGGGACAGGCTGGAAGTATTTAAAAAAAAAAAAAAAAAAATTGTCTTTATCCTACTCCAATTAATTCACTTTATCTGTTCGTCAGGTTAATTATTCGTAATTCAAGATTTTCGTGCTAAAGTCACTAGCAATATTCTCGTTGCAACATTCTCAGCACATTCGTTGTAGCCATTTGAGAACCACTTATGAATATATCTTGGCTGATATGAACTTTTTGATCTATATTGCTCAATGCATTTTCAGCCGTTTATGGAAAGCAATAATTTGTTTATATAAGCTGGAAGGAATTAGAAAACAAACCCTGAAAGTCTTTCCGATGACTTCAAAACAGATACCGTCAACGAAACCAATATATTCTTTATAAAAGCACTAAATTAATGCAATACAACTTCAGGAAGTTCAAAGCAATCACTTAACGATTTATTTCACAAAATTTATGAAACAACTAGATATTAAATTCGTCAATAAATATTTTTTTGACATTGACAAAAAGATAATTTTCCAGACAGGAATATTATATCAAATTAGCAACAACTTGGCTAATTATCCCTAAAGCAGAAGTAGTCGCGCTATATTGTTAGAAGAACGGAGTCTAAACAAGGCCATTACATAAAAGATTCAAACTAAATAAAGCTGGACAAATACGACCTTCACGTGAGAGGAGTATTTAATAAGAGCAGAACCTTGTTATACTCCCAGCCGTACACGTGAACCAACAACATTTCAAAGCGAATCAACGAATAACCGTTTCGTTTCTGCCGCTACGTCATCAGTGACGGTACTTGTGTGTTGTGACCACGGATCCAATGCCAGTCGATATTTTAAACATCTGGAACTTAAACTAAATGTACGGAGCATTAACTATGGAAAAATTCTCGCTTTGTTTGCCATGAGTCATCACACGGAAAAACTGAGCCGCAGCTGCGATGACCAGTAGACGCTGGTTCTTTTCATCTGTGGATCACTAACCCAACATTCACGTGAAGCCAATACAAGGAAGTTGAGTAATATTTTGACTATTGTTTATAGTTGGTCAAAATTTCATTTTTTAGTCACGCGTGGCCAACGTCTTTCTGGTCGATGGCCAATATATAATCCGTGGCAACACCCCTTATAGACAGAATTGCTTTCCAATATTGCTGCATATTTAGTTACTGCCTTAAAAAAAATTACATCTCGGTAATTTTATACATAGACAAACTTCTCTTTAAATACATTGGTAAATTTGATTGCATAAGTTAGTTTACTTTATCTGCAAGTAGAAATGGATTTAATCGATAAATTTAACAATGCAAGAATAGTTATAAATTGTCGATATCAATTAACTTTTGGCATTGGAAAGGAAAATTAGAAAGTCTTATTGTTGAATTAAATGGCATGTTCTTTTTCATCTTGCCACAATACATCTTTCCTTACAAAACTTCATTCTAATTCTTACAAACTTTATTCAGATATCTTAAAACAATTAAATATTTGCGTTATAGATTTCGTTGTATATCATGGAAAAACAAATTAAATCTAAAATGTACTATATTTTCAGGCTTACTTGATTCTAAATAGTTTTAATACATCATATTTAAAACCACAAATATTTTAATCAGTAAACATTTGAGCATGCAAATTAAATTAAAGCCCTTGTTGAATATATAAAACTAAGCACAAATTTACAATAGCCAAAGTTAATATTAAAATGCAACAACAACATGGACAAACAGCAACAGGAGGAAAACAAATTTACCTGACAATGCCGACAAACTGAGACATCGTCATATCCAGAGGCACCAGAAACTTCACTCGATCAAGATACGGAAGAATCCTCTCTCTATCGGACTTTTCGACGATCACCTACGAAGGATCAAGAGTTTAATCATGTTTGAAAGTGAAAAAGATGACACAAACTATAAATTTTGAAATTCTACGTTATGTTAGACCAAGTGAAAATTAGAAGCTGTATTTTTATTCCAACTGAATAGCAATTCCGAGGAGTCATTAAAAGTTTAGAAGTATACTTTAACAAGATTGCAAAATTCAACTTATTACTTTGAGAACAATGCAAACAGAGTTGACAATCCATTACGGAAAGTTGAGAAAAAGGTACACAAAGAATTACAATTTCCCTGATTACGTAGTCTTTATGCGCACACAAAAAAAAAAAAATTGTACCTTTGGGAAGTATTTAAGATTCTTTCTTAAAGCTATACATCTTTGGTTTCATAATAAAAATTTTAGAATACAAGTGTTGATCTAAAGGATGAAATGCATGATAGTTGGTCATTCGATATGTGAATAAAATATTACAAGAAAATAAATTGCCGACAGAACCTGCAAGCTTTTTACCCCTCATCTACATCATTACAAATAACCAGTTGAATCAAAAGAATGTTATTCTGAAGTCTAGGAGTATAAAGCCTAATGCAGTTGAGTCAATCATACCAATTGGTCAAAATACCAGTAACTCGTATCTAAATACATTTAAAGTCTTATTCAATGCATACATATAATTACAAACAATTAAAATTTCATTAGATTCTGAATTGTTACAACGTTTATCAAAAGGCGGTGTAGGTAAACGAGTTTTAGAAATTCAGTTTTTAATGCATTAATTCAGTACCCTTATGGACCGAGGATTCTAGAAGTCTAGATGCAATTTTCATTACTCTGGAAACAAATTTTAAACTGTTTTTGAAAGCTAAACCAGTATCCAATGTTTTGAAGATCAGACATTTCCACGAAAATCTTTATTAAAACGTGGTGGACTACCTTCAACGAACCCTTCACTTAGTAGAGACAATATTAATTTAGATTGAAATTTGGCAAGATTTTTTTTTGTTAAAAATTAAATTGTTTTATAATTAGCAAATTGCAACGTTGCCATTTTTATTTTATTATGAAGTTAAACTAAGTTTTGCAATTCTCGGTTGATAAAAATATTTGATTAGTCGAAAATCTTTCTTTTAATTAAATTAACATTAGTTTCACTTAAGATGTAGAATTTAATGTTGCAAGAGAGCTGTCTAAATACAAGATAATAGAGAGGCCCCACGAAAAGGGAGGATACCCATCTTTTATTGGCTTCAGTTAATTTTTTAATAAAAAGTCAAGGGGTTTTCCTACATTCTCTTATCTTCCAAAATAGTTAAAAACTTGATATTTCTCAATTACGTATCCAGCCAACTCTTGTCTCAAAAACGATATAGATTTTTTTTTCACTATACGATTATTAATAGTATATCAAATTCAGACAAATTAGATAATGATAAAAATTCATTCGTTTCCTTTTAAAGAGCTTATGATCGGGTAGTAACCAAATTAAATAGAGATATCCAAACACGGTAATTTGTCTCGAGTTTTTATCAGCGAGACATTTACAAAAGCCTTTTTAATGCTATGAAGCTCGTGAGATATTGTATCTTTTGTTGAAATCTCCAGGATAATGGATCAGCACTTGCGTTATCTGTACAGCCACTTCAATAACAAAAAGTGGGGGATTTTCCTGACGATAGCGTATGATTTTTTTTATTTTTATTTTTCCTGAATCAACACGTTTAAAAAATAGTCTGGATTATGCAAGCGGTTGCGACTGAAAGAAGCTAGATGAAGACGAGTTCGCATATCCCAGATCATTTATCAGCAAATACGACTCGAGTACTGCGAAGTACAAATACGAGCATGCAAATACCACTGGAGTACCGCGAAAGAAACTAAATATGGCGCTGAATACTTGCAAATAGTATATGTAGAAAGCGCGATATTGAATTAATGTAAATGCGAAACAAACGATTTTTATCTTCTAGTACATGTTTTCAAAAGACCGAAAAAATATTTGATGGAATTGCTATTAAAAATATTTAAAAAAACTATTATCCTCTTAATGCTGTAGTCAGTGTATTTTCCAATAAGCCTGAATTTGGCGAAAATTTGAGGATGGATTACGACGAATAAAACCATTTTTAAAACCAAGTTTCTGTATTCGAAGAAACGAAATTTATAAATAGGTGCACTATTGGCTTAATAGTACGATGTAAATGTCAAACTTTAGAGCCGTTTTAAAACCTAGACAAATTTACTATAGATATTTGGTTTGTCGCTCTATGGTCCTTTTGTGCTCAGTTTGGGCCAATTAGTCCATGACCTACAGTTTAACGTGGATTCCGAGCCACTCGGAAACATCCATGGCACCGACAGATTTCGAACCTGAAGCCTGTGGTACCAGAGCGCTACCCAATTGGCCATCAAGCAGCTACTATAGAGAATTCTCCCATTTGTGTCGTGAAATCACAAGAATCCCCATATCCTTTTTAAATCGCGCGGCCTGATGGCCAATTGGCCTCAGGTTCAAATCCCGGCGGTGGCATGGATGCTTGTGAGCGGCTCGGAATCCACGTTAAACTAGCCTTAGTTAAAAAGCCGGTTTAATTAGCCTAAACTGAGCACAAGATGACAGTAGAATGACAAACCAAACCTTTTTTTTTTAAATCGCAGCAATGATTAGACTAATGTAGAGTATTGGTCGAGTCTACTTAAAAGTTCAAAAATATTTCGCAATTCTACTGCAACAGCAATAAAATAGCATTACTGTCTGAATGTTTTCCTATCTTATTTATTGCTTTTAAGAAAATTGGCAAATTTATGTTCAGTTTTCTAGGGTTGCATTCTTTATCATAACTGCTATTCAAATACTCAAGGTTTAAAAGACTTTCAATTTCTACATTAAAGAGATGACATACGGTTTATAAAAATTACCTGAAAATTGCATTAAAAATTCTTCGTAGTCGAAGAAATAAATTGCATTTAATCAAAATCTTAAGGAAAAAAAATATGGTCGAAGATGAAATCAGAGGCCAATACGAAGCAATAATTTTTAAACGATAAACTACAGCTGGATTCCAGTGAAATGTGTAATGATTGGAATTGCCCAACGGCATCTGTAAATATTGGATTGACAGATTCAATTTTCCCATCTCATTTTTATTGTTGTAATATCCATATCTGAAGAATTTCAAGTATTTAAGAGACAGATGTTATCGGCTTAACAAAAGCGAATAAATACAGAAAAAAAAAAATCATCATTTCCTTATGCATTTTATGAAGTTTATTATTATTACTCCGCGTTTTAGTTCTAGTTGAAATTCAAGAGTTATTTTTTAATTTTAAAACTATTATGATGAATGATGAATGAAGTGGTATATGGGGATGTGAAGCAACAAAGACTATAATCCCTAATCACTATATATATGAACAGTCAGTTTTTCCTTATTTTATTATGTCACTCTCCACAACGCTCTACGATCGTGACCGGGACCTACGGTTTAAAGTGGATTCCGAACCACTACAAACATCCATGGCACCGCCGGGACTCGAACCAAAAACCTGTGGTACCGAGCGCCAGAGCGCTAGCCACTCTTTCAGGCCCCTAACTATTATGATAATTTATATTTTTCCTACGGATAAAGATTTAAACAAAATTCATGAATCGATTAATCGTTTAGAAAGCGATATTGCCATATTTCTGGGATTTAGATTTATATCCATATGTTACACACGAAGTTCATCACAGAATACATACTACCAAGAGTGGAATACCCTCCAAGAGAACTTTCAGGAAAATTTGCGAGGATAAAATCCGTTTAACTCCAACCAATCTTATACATTTGAGTTTGGCCCGATTAGTGCTCGTTTAATTAATTGCATCGAATATATTACGGTTACATCTACGGTTCGGACTATTAGTCTAGATTTGTCCAAACCTAGTGTATTAGTAGACTTGAATATCAAGTCTTGCGACTAATTTTTCCAGTGATAAACTAGCCACTAATGGAAATAAGTCCATTTGCTTACGATAGTTTGGTTTGTAGCTCTATGGCTATCTTTTGCACTCTTTAGGCTAATTAGACAGGGACATGGATTCCGAACCACTCATACATCCATGCCACCGCCAGAACCTGAAGTACCAAAAGCCAGAGCGCCAGTCAATTAGCCATCAGGCAGCTAGTTGCTTACATGGCCACTGGTTCAAGAGTATGCAAAAAGCATTTAACTTAAAATTTCACGAAATCTTTAAATAATTTGATTTAAATTTAAGAACGTTACTTGGTAAAAAAAAATCTGATTTTCATTTCAAGTATTTACAAAAAAGTATTAGATAGAATTTCGGTATTTGAATCTTAGCACTCAATATAAAATACTTTTGTTTCGAGGAAAAAATTTCAATAATCATATTTTCGTCTCTAGAGGGGCTTAATGCACAATTTAGATTCATAGAATTATTCATAATCCATTATTGAACAACTTGTATCCAACATTTAGATTGAAAGTTATAAATTCAGTTAATTTGCTTTTGACCTCTAATCATAATTTGTAAATCTGTACATTGTAAAGGGGCCCGATGGCCGAGCGACTAGAGCTCTGACGCTCGATGCCATATTTTTTCGGGTTCGTGTAACGGCGGTGCCATGGGGTTTGTCGTGTTTCGGAATCCACCTTAAACCCTATGTCCCGGTCTAATATCACTAGACCATTGGGTGTAGGGCTGACAACTAACCCGTAAAAAGGAGAGTTCTCCATGTCTTGGAATCTGCCAGTAGGCAGACGGCCCCCACCTTGACCACCACGGTATGGCCACCATGGCACGCCCACCTACCTACCAGTAGGCCCACCTTTTGCGCCATTGAAGTAAGTACTAAGTACATTGTAATAGAAATATTCCACACATTTTCAAAGCGAAAATTGATGCCTTTATCCAGGTACACAAGAAACATGCATTACTCAACTCCATCCAAGAAAAAAAGGAGAAATCACAAGTTACAGCTAGTTTCAAAAACATCCCAGTTTTAATTTTTTTTTTATTTTATTGATAAAGAAACATCTGTGAAGTTTCAATATTTTGAACTTGAGATTCACTTCTTAGCTTTCAAAACAAAAATGATAACTTGAAGGATTTCCGAGAGCGTTAAGTAATCGAACAAAGAGCGTTTTCTTGTCGCAAAACATTTGATAACGACAGAATCAAGTTCTTAAAATAGACGTCTTTGACTTTGGATCAATGCTAGAGAGGCGTTAATGTGTCAACATAAAAGTTGCTATAGTTTGATTCGAGACTTCGTTAATATGATACAAATGCTAGTTTTCGATGATGGATGCAAGAGGCATGTTCTGAATATGTTTAGCATATTTACAAGCTTTAATTACTTTTTATAAATCCTCTTTATCCCCTCAAACTAAAGATCACTCGCATTTCTAACAAAAAAAAGTTTTTATTTTATGGTAACAACTGATCATAGAAAATGAAATGGATGATACTTTTAATATTGAGGCAATGCAAATACTTACGGGTACTTTTTTTGGAAATTTAGAACGGACTTCAGAAGACTCCATTTTCCTCATTTCTGGAAGAAAAAAAAAGAAATTTAGATTTCTACAGTAAGTATAGAAAATTCTGTACTAAAACAACTTCATTATCAACACTTTTGCGGAAAATACCATCAAGGATTTGACAATACCCATGGATCAGAACTAACACGAAACTAAACCAAAGGAAATAAGCATGGCAGCATAATCAATTTGCATGACCAAGTCAACCATACTAAATATTACTTTGTTTCGTATATGAATAGATATTACGTTATTTCTGCTTGTGTCCTTGTATATAATATAAAAAGAAAATTATATATATTTTAATTTTTTATATCAAACTAATTTTAAATGCAGCCAAATGATTTATGTGCAAATAAAGTGTTAAACCGAAGTGCACAATACAAAAACTCAATCGTTTCGAAAATTAAATCTCTGTTAAATAAAGATAAGTTTGCACCGGATATTAAATTCTCGTATTGTAGGAAACCCCAGCCAACCTGAGGCATGATCGTCTACCTACTTACTCGGGGGTCCAACAGACTGGCGTTATGACACGAGATGTTAGTATCGGTTGGAAGCCTACCTTGAAATTTGGATGTTCCTATTTTATGGTTTTACCATTTAACAATAGCCCTTCGACATTTTGAATATCTGATAAGTCCAAAAACATTGAAAAAAGAATTTCAGCATTTCTTGGCAGATTTGATTCGGTTTGTCACTTCAAGGTTATTTTTTGTACACTTTAAATTGTGAGTCCCGGTCTAAGTAGCCTAATGTGGATTCCGAACCACATCACTGTGCCTAGAGAGCCAAGCTGCCTCTCTACAATTTGGGAATAATGTGGGTGAGAAGTCTAGAGCGTCACAGAGCTCAGCCACTTATAAGAGACAGGGACCTACGGTTTAAAATGAATTCCGAACCACTACAAACACCCATGTCACCGAGCGAGAGACTTTACAGTAAGTCTGGAAAACTCTGCACTAAAACAACTTCATTATCATCACTTTTGCGGAAATTACAATCAGGGGATTTGACAATACCATGGGTCAGAACACGAAACTAAACCAAGAATTCAAGCCATTCAGGGCCCTGATTCCGAATCACTAACAAACATTCATTCCACTGTCAGGATTAGAACCTAAAGCCTGTGGTACCGAAAGGTCAGAGCGCTAGCCAATTTGACATCAGACCGCCATTTCCGGCAGAGGAAAAGCGATAAATTGCAATTTTAAAGCTTATTTAAGAAACCTTTATGAAAGAACTTAATTATTGACAAGAATAATATTAATGATCCAGTTATATTTTATTTAGCAGCAAATGAAAAAATTCCTGTCTTTTTATTTCGCAATGGTCATTGAAATCCAGAATTGAAAAATGTTTCAATTGAAATAGAGAAAATAACTACTTAAAGTCTCCCATATTTTCATATATAAATTCATTCATATGAACACAATTTTTTTTTAATTGACTATGTGTTCGCTGTTTACTCATTTTGATAAAAAAAAGTCGTAGTTCTTATAATGAAGTTTTTGTATTCAATTTAAAACGATTATTAGAGATCTGGATATATATTTTTTTATTCAATTGCATTTCACGACAAATGCAAGCGAATAAAAGATGTTCAACTTCATAAGTTAATCTGGTAAAAATTCGCATTTTAATAGAGGCATAAAATTTGTATGCTGCACTTAAAAGAGGTTCTTGATGTTTTATAGAGATGTTCTGAAATATTACAATTTTATTTAATTTGTATGCATAACCCACTAAACAGAGTAAGTAAATGTATCAATAACGAGTACTACATAAAAATTGATGCAAGTTTTGCTTATCAAAAAGACTTAAACAAAAATACCATGTTTATAAAACGATAAATCTGTCCCTTCAAATAACCCAATTTATATCGATTACATCCAAGATCGTTTCGACCAAATATTTATTCACCTACTTAAAATTGTTTGAATTCGAAATGGAAATAGATTAATCGGTTCCCAATCAGCAATAATTTAAAATCCAAATCTTGAAACACTGACCTAGTTTTTGCGCATTCAATAAAAAAAAAAAAAAAAAATCCATGTAATTTAACTAGAACAAATAGGGTTCTTTTTATCAGATTGATGGGACGAAGTTTCAAGTCTCGTCTTTCATCAGGTATGCATCGGATGGGTTTTCAGAGTTATCTTTCCGACTTCGAAACTGCATTATCTAAAGTTACAATACAATGAAATATTTGTATTAAAAATAAAAGCTTTACCAATTTAGATTTATCAGGTGTTAACCAGTTTTATCACTTATTTAATCGGAATTCAGTATACAATGCCAAGGTTTTTTTTTTTTTTTTTTTTTTTTTTTTTTTTTTTGCATTTCTATATTTTGAAAATTTTAGAATAGAAAAATATCGAGATTCAAGATATAATGCAAGCTATAGTTATATTTCCTTTAAGTAGTTTTGTCCCAGATAAAACTTCGCATATAAATTAAACAGATAAAATCTATCTACTAGTATAACAAATTAAACTACTATTAAAACTCCACAAAAAAGTAGCATCATTATTTTATAATATGCATATTATCCAATATCTTACCGTCATAAATTTCAAATATTGAAAATCAAATTCTGTTTTGGTTATTTTTCTTTTCAATTTAGACAATTTTTTTTTTTTTTTTTTTTTTTTTTATGAAGTTTCTCGCCCTCTACTTTTAAGATGTATCATTGCAAAAATACACGCCAGTATCATGTGCAAGATTGAATTAAATGCGATAAAATTCAAGTTTCAATATATCTCCAGCTATTCACAGATGTACTATATTCAACATTAATTTCAATAAATTCTACGATCAGTAGACAATGCTTTTGAATCCACCACAGTACACTTGTATCTCACTAGCGAAGCATGATTTTACCGTCTGAATCTTTTAATATGTCAAAGCCAAACTTCAAGAAAATTTGAAGTATAACAGCTTTTTAATTTAAGGAATTTATTTTCTGTAGATTTTTAAGAGTCGTTTGTTTCGCATTAGGAAACATTAACAAGTACTTGAAATTTCTTTTAAAAATAAATCTTGGCTTACTAAGATGCGAAGGTCTACAAGTTATAATTATTCAAAATATTAAAGTTCCAAAATGTATGCTCCAAGTTAACATTTGGATAATGACAAATTTCTTAAACATATTTTGTGGTTAAATTTGTTAGCAAAGATGTCAAATTCACAGTATAAAAAAAAAAAAAATTAACTCGAGTATTCTAATTTGGCAAGAATTATTCAACTTGATTTTAATTATAGCTTTAACAGCGCAATTTAGTAACAAAAAGGCAGAAAAATGAAATAAAAGCAAATAAAAGATTAACTTCGAAAACAGGTTGAAAATAAAATGTATTTTTGTATGCAGCTAGAAAATTCTAGGTTCACAAACGTGAAATTATCCAGTTTAAAATACGTTCATGTAAAAAAGAAAAGTGACACAAGCTGTAGCTGAAAATCCAAAAGTTCATAAATTTATATAAATTCTCGAATAAAAAAAAAAAAAAGAAGTCGTGTTTGTTGCGATCTATGCAATGAGATCAAATTCCTATTTCGTCGAAAATTATCTAGATAAAAGAAAGAAAATCTCCGAAATATTCTGAACTTTAGAATTTCAACAAAATTAAAAAAAAATAGTTTAGTTAGCAATCGAATAATTTTTTTTTTTTTTAATTTATACTAAAATTTAGAGTACAACTTCGTTGCTTATAGGGAGAAAAAAGCAATCACTTCCGATTTAATTTAACCTTCAACGTTTTAGGTTTTTTAAAATAATTAGTTATTTAAATGCATCGAATATAAACAGATAGGCAATAAATCATAGGAAAAGAATAATGAGAGTATCTTTAGAGAACTGAAAACACCCAAATGATTTTCCATTCGTTTACAAGGATTGCACATTTTAACCAATACATCGAGGAAGTGAAGTTTTTCAGCAACATAGGACATTTGAATTATTCGGAAACTTATTTAAAAAGGGCAGGAGAGTACATCTATTAAATATCGACCATCACTACCAATTACAAAAAATAAATGTGCAAAAGAATTCTGCATTTATGGTATATAAAAAAAGCTTGGCAAAGAGAGCATGGCTGGAAGATGAAAATATTACATATTCCCAAGCCATGCCAGTTTCTCCCTCAACAAAAGTAGGAAGCTCAGTTGACACCTTTTCAGGAAGTAGCTTTTTTTTGCTATTTGACGTCAGCATATTGTAGCCAATAATTTGCCCAACAGATAAAATAAAAAATAAATCGTTACAAGAAATAAGAAAATTACTATCTTTGAAAACACAAGTTTTCAATTAAAATAAGTCAAATGATAATTAATAAACAGATATAAAATGAAGTTTTAAACTGACATTACTTAGTAAAAATTGTTTAGTCAAAATATTCCAACCCGCTCGGATTCCTTCCCACCCCATCTGTTCCAAAAACCTATTCTTACTAGTCATTTTAGACAAAACTACATCCCAAATAATTCTTTTTATAATGTATTTTTATCTTAAAATGAGTTAATTCGAAATATCGAAGAATTTGAGTAATCTCGAAAAATTCCCAATTAGAATTTATAAATGTCAACATGTTTTAGAAAATCTTGTATATAAATCCGCCGAACAACAACAACAAAAAATAAATTAAAGATGCATTAAATAATCTTCACATTGGATAATATTCACGTAGGCTTCATGAGAACTAAATTAAATTTAAATTTTAAAGAACTTTAAATTGACCTGCAATACGAAGTTGCGAACTGAAGAAGTTGTCGTTCAGTGAATATTATAGTTTTAATAATTATGCTAATTCGAAAACTTGGGTTTTTTTTTTTTTTTTTTTTTTTTAACTCTTAAAATAAACAATTATGAACTCCCTGTTTTATGTTAAGTGTGGAAAAATAATTTCTTGAAGAGGTTAGCATCATTTAGCACTTCATCACAAAAAATAGTTTCAATTAATAGGTTCATATTATCAACTATACAAACACAACAATGTTTACAAGTTAGCATACAATAAACAATAAGAATAGAAAGTAAATGCACTTACCCAAAGACCGTCGCTCTTTGAATGTCTTGCGACGCTGTTGTTGAGGTGGCAAACTTTTCGGTGGGGCCAATAGCGACACATTAACTATTTTAGGCCATGGGATAGGCTTTTCGCAATAGGCGCAGCTATGTCGTTGAACAGAGAACATTTTTTTCTTTCTTTTTTAAAGAAATCCTTCAAAAAGTTTTTTTAAAAGAGATAAAAATATCTTTAAGTCAAAAAACACAAACAAATTGTAACGCTGAAAATTCTTATGCTGAAAGCTTTCTCATAGGCCGAGAAGCCAGAAACACGAAATAAACCAACAGATGTTTTCATACCACGCTAAACAGAAAGCAGACGATATCGAGATAGCTGTAATATTTTGAAAATCGCTCCTTTATCCATTTGGCAGGGCGCTGGCGTCTCTGCGCGTCAGCTGACCATGCTGGGTTTATCGAACTGGTTGGGAAATTTGAATTTTTTCCCCAAAGAAACAGCCTTCAAGTTTTGTGCGATTTCTTTCTGAAAATAATTGCACGTGTTGGGTCCCTGTTTCTGGTGACTCAAACAAAACTGCGTGCTGTTTATAAGGAGATAATAATTTCTATCAGCTGTTTACCGCTTTTCTAATAAAATAACTTCCTAACTTTCATTATCATTTTTCTTAATAGGTAGAAGTGTGATGCAGTGTTTTTCTTAATTTTTTAATGTTCATGTCTTATTATTTCATTCTTTTTATTTTTAATCATTCAATATATAGTGTCATTTTTTTTTTAAACAAGTTCTTTTTAATTATGATGAGTTTTCAGAAAAAAAAAAAAGGAGAGTTTGGGGTTAAAAGTGTCTCATGAAATGTACTCATATATTCATATTATTATTCAGGCTTTACAATTTCATTACTATAGGTTTATTACTATTACTAGGCTTACAAATTTTATTATTATTCAGGCTTTACTGCTAAACTTTTAGGTACAAAACAATTGCTCAAAAGGAGGCTAGAAACTCTTCAAAGCACGTTTGAGTCGATAATTTTTTTTTTTCACCCACATCTTGCACAGATTTCAGATTCGAATCCTGGCGGTGGCATGATATTTGTTAATTTGGAATCCACGTTAAGTTGAAGACCCGGTCTAATTAGTCCAAAGTGTGCACAAAAATGACCGTACAGCGACAAACCAAACCAAACCTACATCTTGCGCGCCTGATGGACAATTGGCTAGCTTTCTGGCCTTTGGTACAACAGGCTACAGGTTCGAACTCAGGCGGTGGTATGGATGTTTGTGAATGGTTCTGTATCTACGTTAAACTGTACGTCCCGGTTTAATTAGCCCAAAGTGTGCAGAAAATGACCGTAGAGCGACAAACCAAATATATATCTCGTGTGTTCATTCAAGTATGTGGTCTAAGTAGTGTGTGTTCCACTTATATATGTGGATTACCTTCGACAATAATAGGAAAGCATCACATGCCTGGAAAACATTCAGCTTTTCATGTCGCCCTGGAGCATATTGCATGAAAGAAAACCCTGTAAACTCCCATCAGGCTACTGATTGTTGAGGCGTTATGTTTACATATGCTTATAACAGTAAAAATTCGGAATTGGAAAATAATAAATGATTTAATAAGATATAAAACACAAAATAAATTTAGGAAAAAGGGCTCAACTGGTATGGTGGATAGAGCTTTCTGCTTGCGATGTAAGATTTGGTTTGTTTGTCACTCTACGGCCACTTTTTTTGCATATTTAAGGCTAATTTGACCGGGAATTACAGTTCAACATGGATTTCAAACCACTAACAAATATCCATGCCACCGCTAGGATTCGAACCTGAAGTCTGTGGTATCAAAGGTCAGAGCTCTAGCCAATTGACCATCAGACTGCTTACGATCTAAAAAAACATTAGTTTAATACTTGAGAAGAAATGCCAAGTCAGTTTTCTATGCTAGATATGGGCACGGATAAATCCATCATTCCAGACAGACTTTCGATAAAGCTTAAGGAAGAGGAAGGGAGATGAGGCAATCCCCAATGTTCCCCCAACGAAGGTGTTCATTCGTTCCTAATTGTGATAGCAGTGTGCCAGCGTCCGTCTCCTTTGCGGTGCATCCTGGGAAATAATAAATCTGCAACAGATTCCCCTTTTTGTGGGAAAATGTTTGGCATTTGGGAACAATTTGACGGGAATTTTTTTTTTCTTCAGATAATATATTTAGCTACGCATTGTTAGTGGCTAATCTGAGTCAATATTTTATGATAAAAAATGTTGACTCATAATCATTCGCAAACGTAATTTAAATGCAAATTTTAATTTGTTTAAATTGGCTAACTTTTAAGATTTTAGCTTTTCATGCTATTATATACATTTTTCTTTCAATCAAATAATTTACTAAGAATTGTCATTATTTTCCACTTTTGGCTGTAAGGAAGACACCCCCTCCCCACCAAAAAAAAAAAAAAAAAATTCTAAAGAATATAGGTGTTACTTATATTGATGTTTCATTTTTATTACGTTTAAGCATATACATCAAGATTTATTATTTTTAAAAGAGAAATCCATTAAATTAATGATTCATGAATTTTCAATCTTTTATTATATTTTTGCAGGAAAGATTTTAGCTTAATAAGTTAACATTACATTTTAATGCACCGATCAGAGTGGCTTAATGGACAGCATGTTGATCCTTTAATTAAGTAAAGGTGGTGGGAAACCCAATATGTGATACCAAACCGAAAACTTTCGTATGTAAGCTGAGGAAGGATATGATAAATCCATAGAAAGGAAAACCCTTCTGTAATGGACAAGTTGAAGGGTGCGAAATCTTCCAGGTGCTTATTCCAAAATTAGGTCTTATTCCAAATTGTTATGGCTTAAAATGATTTCAATACAGCAGGTTGCCTTTTATGCATCCTGCTTAATGCTGAATATGCTATATATCAGTCTTTATAGTTGTAAACGACCTCAGTTTAAAATGGCTGGCACTAAAAAACATCTCAATTCACGTATAGCATAGTTAAAAGTTAAAAAAAAATTCCCCTTTTCTTAGAATTTAGCTTTTTAAGCACTTTTACATAAAATATCTTACAAAACGAAAAATAAAATAAAACATCTTTAGTGAGGAAGATAAGTATACTTACAAAACGTATACTTATCTTAATCACTAATAGAAAACGAACTAGTAGAGGAAAAAAAAAAACCCGATATTTTATTTAATCTTTAAAAAAATTTAACTGAAAAAACCTACATTACGTTATTAAAAAATTTAATTTAACTAAGTTATAATATTTAAGTTAATAATGAAAAAGAGTTAGAAGGATGAAGTATCCCCTTTTAATGTTAAAGGGCAGTAAAAGGATGTAAAATTGGTATGGGAGCAGGCGTAAGTTAACGTGCAAATAGAAGAGTATTAGATTACAGGTGATAGTGTGCCGTACAAAAGTTAAGCATTTATTTCCACGAATAAAATAATGTTAATATAGGTTGCTTAAGGAGGTAGATATCATTTAATTTAAAGATTAGCCTTATGAGTTATGAGGGCCACTTATGCCGAATGGACCCTTCCTCCTTGACATTTAGGATATTCAATTACATACCTTTTGGAACTAGAACTAACAGTTGGGCCGACATGTTCGTAGGCTGACACATAGCTGGCGCTACTAGTATTAAATTAATATGATTTTTAGTTAGCCCTAGCCTTCAAAATACACGTGTATACATTTGACAGCTGTTGCACTATTAGTATGTGAGTTATAGCATTTTTAGTAAAGCAACTTTTGTTAGTTTGAAAAAATGGATAAAAAAGAATTTCGTGTGTTAATTAAAAGCGTTTATTTTTGGCGAAAAAATACTATTGAAGCCAAGGCTTGGCTTGATAAACATTATTCGGACTTTGCACCAGGAAAATCAACCGTGGAGAAGTGGTTTGCTAAATTTAAACGAGGCGAAATGAGCACCGAGGACGATGCACGCCCCAAAGAGGCTGACATCAAAAAAAGTCCACAAAATAATTTCTGATAACCGTAAAGTGCAGTTGATTGAGATAGCTGAGACCCTAAAGATATCAAAGGAACGTGTTGGACATATCGTGAATGAATATTTGGATATGCGAAAGCTGTGTTCAAAGTGGGTGCCGCGCAGAGCTCACAATCGACCCCAAAACAACAACGAATTGATGATTCTAAGCAGCGTTTGGAGCTGTTCAATCTTAATAATCCCGAATTTTTGCGTCGATATGTGACAATGGATGAAACATGGCTCCATCATTTCACACTGGAGTCAATCGACAGTCAGTCGAATGGACTGCACGTGATGAACATTAAAAATGCTATAACTTCACTAAAAATGCTGTAACTCACATATTAATAGTGCAGCAATCTGTCAAATTTATACACGTGTCTTTTGACGATTAGGGCTAACTAAAAATCTTATGGATTTAATATGTGTCATCTATGTGTCAGCCTACGAACTTTTCAGTCCACCTGTTAGAAGTAGGTTGAGATGGTTGATTGTGTGGAGGCAGATTTTAAAGGTTTAAAAATTACTAACCGACAAATGTTGCAAAGTAGAGACAAATTACAATGAAAGAAGATTCTCGGGAAAGCCTTGGCCCACCATGGGCTGTTGAGTCAATAGAAATAGAAGAGGAATGTTAGTTTGAAAAATACATTTGAAAACTTAGAGCGCCATTTTCCCATTTATTTTTTTTTACAAAAATTTAGCTTATGGCACCAGCCAGTTTTTTATGCCTGGCACCCTCTAATGATGTGTAAATCTGATGGAAATAAAAAAAGTAAAGTTTTTATTTAATTAAAAATGTTTTCGTAATTTTTAGCTGCAAACTTTTGGTATTAAATAAAAATTCAGAGAAAAAAAATTAACTTTTAAGTGACATAGTTTTTAAGTTATGTTGGAAAATGCACTTATACATGCAACCATTTTTTATAGCCATAGATACTGTAAAAAAAAAAAAAAAAAAAAAAAGTCAGAACACCTTTTATTTAATTAAAATAAAAGAAAAAAATGTTTTTACTGTATTTTCTATCGCTAAAATTTGTCCACATCTTAATTATTGAAAAAAAAATTAATGAATGACTAGAAAAATTTTAGAATTTTGTACATCCCTTGATAAATCAATCTTATAATTATTAGAGACATAAGGTTCTCAATAATTGGAGCATGGCATGTTATGCTTCTTTAATTGTACTGCACGTTCAATAGAAGGAGATATATGAAAGCAAACTAAAAAGAAACAAATAGATTTTAGTCTGCATTCGTAACTGATGGTCTGATTTACTGGAATTCTCGGAAAACAAAAATAGAACATTGAAACGCCTGACTCACGGTCCAATAGTAATAATACAAGCAAACAGGAAGGTTCGAATTTTTTGATGGATTGTGTTGCAGTCATTGTTTTTCAGAAATAAGACTCGAAGCCTATCATGTGATTGATAATTAGGTTGCCTTATGCAGATTTTCTCGCATTGGACAAACAAACGTTGGCCAATTATTACTATCCTAAAGCTTTTCCAGAAGACAATAACTCATTGGACAGTAGTCAGTCAAGTGCTGTTCATAATAAATTATGTGTAATATGAAGTCCTAAATGTAAAAAAGGGAGAGAGAATTTTAGAACCTGCTTTGAGATCATCAATAATTAATTTGGGTAGTGATTAAATTTTCATCTGTATTTATATAACTATAGATTATAGAACTATTTATATTATATTATTATAGATAAATATATATTAATAACTATTATATTATTATAGATGTATTTATAGAACTAAAATATTTAACAAATAATGTTTAGGACTTCGACTCTAATTAAAACTATTGGCGTTGTTTTATACATTTTAAAGATGGAGAAATAAAATGTTTAAGAAAAACCACTTTCAGCTTTTTGTGGAAATTAATATACAATATTATACTTCAATAGTCGGATGCGTTTTTTCCCCAAATTATTTTGTCTACAGAAAGGCAAAGATGTACAAAAATATCATAAAGATTTAAATTTGCCAGAGCATAGAGATATTGAATCTAATCAATATTTACTTTACAAATATATCAAAAGTTGGATGGGTTTTTTCCCGGTAATTTTCTTTATGCAAGAAAACGAATTAATCCTAAGTAAATAAAACGTTACTCAAAAATCTAAATTAATGATTTTTAAATCATTAATTTATTTCTTCCTGAAAAAAAAAAATCTTCACTATTGAATAGAGTTTTCAGAAAATGATTGCGCAATGAAACTTTTAAGATAAATGATATTATTTCCCAGTTTAAGACAGTTTTACCCGAGATAGGGTATTATTCCCATTATAAAACATGATATATACATTTGAAATTATAGAGGCAGATATGTAGTAAATGCAGCGTTTTGCAGGAAGCCTCATCAAAAGTTTATTTATTAAAAAAGGTGTTAACCTTCAATCAATGGTTCCTAAATTGAGCGATAGCACTGAAAGCTTCAAAAAGCAATGAAAGTAGTGAAATCATAGAGGAAGAGAAGATAAGAAAATTTAGAAAAACTATTCGTATATTTTTCATTTGTATAATAGTTGCAAAAGCAGATACCTGCAAAATTACTCTGGATTATAGACTGCATTACAAAAGCTTTTAATTGCATTTCTGTCCTCATATTTCACAGAACATCGGTCTAGCCCAGTCACAAATTTATTTGTTTATTTTTAAAGGAAAAAAAAAAAAAAAAACGACTACGAAAGATAAAAAACTCCAAATAGCAAATTGTAATGATTTAAGAACAGTGATGACGAAAATAGGGGTCTGATGGCCGAGTGACTAGCGCTCGGAGCCACAGGTTTCGGGTTCGAGTCCCGGCCTCATGAACGCTTGTAGTAGTTCGAATCCACTTTTAACAGTAGGTCCCGGTCTAATATGACTGTAAAGCATTGGGCATAGGGATGACAACCCAACCCCATAAAAAATCAAATATCTCCCTGTCTTGGAATCTGGCGGAAGGCCTTGGCACACCAACGGGGTTGTTGCGATAATGAAGAAGAAAAAGATAGCAAAAAAAGCCATAGTCGAGAGTTAATATTTTGATAGCAGCTTCCCAGATTTGCACTTCTCATTTGGATCATTTAAAATGCTATTCGTTATTTTTATTTTCCTATTATCCGTCATTATCTTTGTGTAATGTGAATGCTACTGCGTTGATTTTAATAAAGAATTGTATAATTACAAAAGTGCTTCAAAATGTCTTATTTCCAACATCTTTATTTATTATGTTTCAAGCCGTAGTTAGATACATAAACGTATAAAAGAACACATTTTTTTTATATTTTATATTTCTGTTCATTCCCTTAAAAGGTAGATTATACACGAGAGGAAGGGCACTGGATATTTTTTTTTTTTTTTTTTTTACAGGGAGGCGTAGAACAAATAAGTTTGGGGATCAGTGATATAGGATGACATAGCAATGTTAGAGATTCACGGAAATATAATTATCATTCTGCATTGTAAATCATGCAAATTATGTCATACAAAGCACGATGCAAAGCAGCGTGAATTAACGACAATCAAACTGATCATTTAGCTGAAACACTCTAAAGAATGAATGTAAAGCAGGCTTATAATTGATAACAAGTGCATAATTGATAATACCTGTTATCAAGTGCATTGTTCCAGTTTCATTTAACGCATTCGTACCTTGCCCTATTTCTCGGTGGGAAATTCATTGGCTTGTGCCGTCATTTAAGAAACTGTTTCTGTGATAAGTTTGGATAATGCGATTCCTGAGTTTCTGTAACTTTTATCTTTTCAAGAAGTGTCTAAATTTGATTGTCTCTATTAAAAAGAAGTATTTGAGTAAGGAAATTATTTAAGAAAGTAATGAGATGCTACGTGATACAATGTCAAAACGCAAGTATAGTTAGGGCCACTGATTGTGTGATGAAATTGACAAGAGTCGAAGTAGAACGGATTCAAAAAGAGCGACGAAATAATGGAGATAGATATTTTTTTTGAGGGAAATTTAATTATAATAAGAATTATTTTAATTTTTAATACTTAACATTTTAAATTATATAATATCAAAAGAAGAAATAAGTGAAAAATTACAGAATAACTATTGAATTTTTTTCTTTCAAAATTGTTTTGCGCCAAGCATACCTGACTAACATCCCTAACAAGTAATCGATTTGTCCGTTTCTGCCTTTAAACCGGATGTTTACCTTTCCACACAACAGTCGGTGGCTGAATTAAAATATTTCTTTAAGTTGTGTAGTTCGTTTAATCGTCAAAAATATTTTCCTCGCATCGTTCTTTGCCATTTTTAAAAGATTGTACTATGAAACGACATTCTCTCCCGAGTGGCCCATACTGAACAACTAATTTAGTGTCACACATCTAGAATATGCCACCCACAGCGGAATGTAATTTCCCTTATCCTTAAATTATTCTTGATTTTAATTAGAAATATTTCATCAGAAATACAAATTTAAACTTTGTATCATCATCATCAGTGGCGCAGCAACCCCATCGTGGGCCAAGGCCATCCGCCTACTGGCAGATTTCGAGACAGGAGACGTTATCTTTTTTTACGGGATAGAATTGTCGGCCCTACGTCCAACGCTCTCCGATCATATTAGACGGGGAGCTACGTTTTAAAGTGGATTTCGAACCACAGCAAACATCCATGGCACCGCCTGGTCTCGCACCCGAAACCTGTGGCACCGAGCACCAGAGCGCTTGTCACTCTCGCCCATTAGGATCCAAACTTTGTATATTGAATATTTTATTTATCTTGATCACTAAGCGATTTTCACAGATTACATGAATCTACTATGATATTGGAATCCAACAGCATGCATTCCCTGTTACAACAGAATGTACAGGTACTTACACAATTTAAGTAAAAATTGCCAAATATTTTTCACATAAATAAAAGAATATGCAGGTTATCTCAGTATCAGATTTACAAACTTCTAGAAGGGGTAGGGCATTCCTAAATCAGTGATGAAGAACTTATGACTCGTGGCTCAGATGCTGATTCCCGAAGGCTTTTAAATGACACACTGACTTTTATAAACTTATTTTTTAAATCTTAAAGAGAATTCAGACATTCAATAATATTAAAGAATTAAAATATAACTATTAAATGTTGAATGTATAAAAAAAATATTTCGAATTGGATTTGAGTAACTTATTTTCTATAGTATCAGCTGTCTGTGAATCATGACAGTCGATCATAAACTTGGCACTCATAATATTCACTGCATCTTAAGACGGCTATGTATTAGCTCGCAGTGTTGAAATAATTGGCAGTTTTGTCGTACGCTTAATAATAATAATATTTTTATCATTAAATTTTTCATCTACATATGTATGTATATCAAATACGTTCTTCCCAAATTATTGTATTCTAAATATAACTTTTAGTTGTAGCCCTCTGGAATGCAACGTCGATCTACCTCATCGTGGTACACTCCGGTAACGTGTAATACGGCAAAATAATCTACAAACACGGCCTTCAATCTGGCTCTCAGTGTGAGTTTCTTAGAGTTCTGCAATGGAACGCAGGTGGTTTGTCCCATTATCATCGGTGGCATTGCGACGACTTTTCTGTGGTCTACGATTGTCTCTCCAAGCACCTTCACAGAAACAAACTGGCTCCTGTCTTCTGTATGATAACCAGGAAGAATTAGATATGTCCTTGCTTCCTGTTCTGCACTGCCTCCTGTTTTTGTATGGAAGCGTCATTGGATTGCCAGACTTAAGTGGATGGATTACTGTTGTCATTTGTTTCTATCTTGTTCTTTGTATTTATTATTTTTCTTGTGATATCTGTTGTCCTGTAAACTTTCCATTGGAAAAAGGTTGTAGCTCTGTGCTATGTCGGCTGTTAAAAAAATAAAAACAAAATCATACAAGTTCCAGAACACATCAAGCAAAATAGGTTGATAAATATGGTGTGATTTAAAAATAAAAAACAACTGCCTGTGTAATTTGTAAAGAAAAAATTCCACATGAAAAAACAATAATTATTGTCCTTTGTGTAAAATCCCTCAGCATTTTAATGAACCGAATGAAAAATTTCAGGGAAATTGTGAAATTATATTAATGATGTTTGAAAATATTAAAATATCTATTACGAAATTTAACATCTTCATTATTTGAAAATGAAATATTTCCCTAATTACAAAAGCCTTTTCAAAAGGCAATATTTTGTGAAAATACGCTTCATATTCAAGAAAATGCAATTAAAAATATTTAGTCATTAAATAGGAAATAAATAAAACGATTTAATTAATTTAAAAATTGGAAAAATACATTTCATTTTTTTTTTTGTATTTACACAAAACGGAATTCGAAGAATAGAGTTAACCGAATTTATATGGGTAGGTAGAATTTGTTGAGCATAATGTGAAAAATAAATTTGAAAACTTAATTTCCGAAATAGAAAGATAAAACACTGAAAATAGCTCAGATAATAATAATTCCACTCTAAAAACTTAAAATATTATAATTAAACCTTTGGGATTCTTTACCAAGCAGTTTTATATCAATAAAGAAACTTGCTATTGCTCTTTTAACAATGTTTCGGTACACATATTCGTGTGATAAACTGCTCAACAGATTTCAAAATCAAAAATGCCAATAAACTGGAAAATGAATTAAACAAAGGAATATGGAATAAGAACCTTTATTATTCTGATAAACAACATATTTCACATTAAATAAACTTTTATCTAATAAACACATATCTGCAATATTTCATAATAAAGAATATTTCATGTACATGTGCCTTTCTTTATTCCTTGTTTATTTAGATACTCAGTGCCATGGCGACATGGTGCAATAATTCATATCATCACCCCATAGACATCAATTTTTTTGATGTCGACCTTTATTTTTTTATTTTTTTTCTTTACTTGCAAAAGTAAAAGTTTTAAAAATATAAAGGAAACTTAAACCTTTTTAGAGGATTTTAAAAGCTGATTCTACCCCCTCCAAAAAAAAGAAAAGTTTTTCTGTTAACAAATTTTTGGTGTTTCCAGATTATGTATCTGTATTCTTTTAACCTTATACCCCATTTCCCAGCCATTGACTTAGTGATCCACGGGCTAGTATTAAAAAATAAAAAAATGAACAATATTTAATTAATTTTTTTTTTTCCTTATCCCACTTGGTCAACAGTAGAGATTGCAATATCGGACCAAAAGTTCAATACCGGTATATCGGTATTTTTTAGATCTTAATACCGGGATACCGGTTTTAATACCGGTAGTAGAAATTTTAGAAAAGAAAGAAAACACGGGTGTTTTTTTTTTTTTTATTTGCCAGTTTTATTAGAGAATGTAATAATCACAAAAAAATTTGTAACTTATAAATTATAACAGTATATAAAGAATCACAAAAAGTGCTTAAGTTTGCATCTTCATCGCAATTAGATTCTTTCCTCATTAACAAATTTGTATCATGTTTCGTTTTTAAATGTGTATGGAGTCCACTTGTACTTCCTCCATTCACTTTAATAACTCTTGAACACTTTTTTACATTGTTCCACCATATTCTTTTCCATCTTATAAATAATGAAACCAAACCGAAGTATTATCAACTGATTTTTTATGTTCTTTAAAGTTATTCATTCATTATTATGGGGTATCATTTATGAGTATATATATATATATATAATAAATCTGAAAAATATTTTGAACTCTCAAGTATGATATGTAAATACAATGTGAATAACAAGCTCACCAATTTAAAAATATCGAAATATTACACACTTTCTTCACAACTACAACCTTGTTTTCACAGATAAGAATTTCTAGTTTTCAGATAAGAATTCTGAATAAGAAATCACAGATAAGAATTCTTTCACATAAGAATTCTAAATTTCTAGTAAATACCGAAAAAATGGTATTTAAACATGTGAATACCGGTATTACAAAATTGTACAAATGGCTCAAAATACCGATATTCGGTATCCCGGTATTGCAATCCCTAGTCGGCAGCAACATATAAACCGTGAACAGAACATATTTGTGAATCCGTGTTTCTCATGGAAGGAAGGAAAGGAAAGGAGGGGGCAGCTTCTGTTGTGAATTCCCGTTGGTAGCACCCGTTGTATTGTTGTAGTACCCGTAGGTAGAAGTCTGAGACTCCGTGTGTCGCTGAAGAAGGAGGGCAGTGCCTTCCGGGAGGACTACCCTCGTTTTTAAATAGTGTCGTATCAAAGCCGCCATTGTCCGACTTTAAAACCTCGAGTCACCTCGTTTTTTGAATGCTCTACAACAAAGTCACCATTGAATTTAACGTTGCCGCCCACGTTGTCACTGAACCACGAGTAGGGTTGATTACTTCTAAAAAAGTGAGACATCACTTACTAGACGACTAGAATGACATAGCAATGTTGGGTTGGAAATACTTTCCAGTTACGGTAAAATGATATTGCACGGGTACGAGAGTTCCTATTACAGAGAGATTATTCAGAGAAATTGCAGAGATTATTCATTGCACACACTGACAGTAGTAGGGATGGTAGATCATATCAAAGTGGAATTAGTCAATATACATTTGGTTTACTGGTCTGCGGAATGCAATGGGCGAGCTGCAGCCCATCGGAGGAGACGTAATCTCGCCAAAGCTAAGTTAGATATCTACACCAGCAGTTATCTGATAGTTCTTTCCAGAGAGCCATCGTTAAGTAATTAGGGACTTGAAGGAGATTGTACTAGATCTGATACTGGCTATCCAGTTTCCTGTTCTTGAGTTATGGTGCACCATACGGAATGTCTCTGCAGGATCTAGAGGATTCAACATGAAAACAACATGCATACGCAGTTTACCTTTTGTACTGGTGCCTTCCCTGACGGTGAAAACACCAAAAATGAAAGGACACCATGTAAGTGAATGAGCGTTTTTTTTTTTTTTTAATTAATATATGCCAACAAAAAACGTCCACAGTAACAATGGTGAACTACATACTTGGTTAAATTAAGTGTTCGAATTTCTGTCTACGAGCTGTTATGAAAGCCTTCCATGTCTTGTAGATGAAATTCTAAATATTCTAAAAAATTCCGCGCATATCACGGAGTTTCTTGCAACTGTTGTGATGTGTGCAGCTAGTTCTTCAGCTCTGTCAACAGGGGTGCAGTACATCTGCGGCTTGATAAAAATATATGGGTAAAATTGTAGAATAGAGGCCGTTGGGATTTGGAGTTCAAAAATGTCTTTCGCCAAAGTTCGCCAAATGACGGGTGGGATTCTAAAATAAGATATTTACAACTCTACAACGATAGCTCGATTTTGCAAAGCAGATTGTAAATTGAAAAAAAAAACTGAAATTTTTAGGAAATTTTATGGAAAAAATGAACAAAAATTGCCGAATATTTAAGAACATTTAGGGAAAAGTAGGTATATTTAGGGAAAATGTATTTACCACGGCATGCTGGAATATAATTAAACTGCGTAGGTCACGTTGGATTGTATATCACCCAGAATAATGTTATATTTTTATAATGACATCCATGCAGATTACTATAGAAAAACTCTTTCAATCAGTCACGGTATTCAATGCACATTCAATCTCATCAGCTGTATATGCAATCGAACGTCTGTGGCTTAAGTCATACTTAATATCGTACAAATTCCTTTTTTGATTGAAATAATCCCGACTTTTGAAGAATGAATCTCTTCACATTGTGTGTTACACCATTAAAATTCTCTTTGCATCTTCACATTTATACACCAGATTTATCTTCCATAACAGTTAAAATTATAACATTTTCCTCTTCTTAGCAATCAAACCTTTAAGCATAAACCATTCAATAATTTCAACTTCAACTACCCTCTATTTCTGAACAAATGTGATGTTTAAAAACCATACCTTGTACGAATTTTGTAATTTATTTGGTTTACCCATAGCGTGTTAAATCCAAACTGTAGTAACATAACGTAAGCCTATCATTGTGCATATTGGGTAAAAGCGGAATTTGTTTCTTATCTGTCATTATCATTGGTGGAGAATTTCACGTTAAAATGGTAAGGCATTTGGAAAAAAATGGCATTGATATTCCTAAAAGCATAAAATTCTATGTGTGGCAGTGATTCATAATTTAAGGAAAGTGATCTATTAATTATTTTCTATCATTCTAATTTTAAAAGCTGGATAATCACAATATTTACAAAGTAGTTAATGGGATATTTATTGGTTAAATATTACAAATCTCTCTCTTATTATTTGCAATTCTCAAAAGATTAGAAATGCATTTATTATTATTACATGATGTATATATTTTCGCCAAAACTGCATAAGGAAGAATTACAGAATTTATACAAAAAAGTTTCTTTTTATATTTAGTGATTTAAAAAATTTTACAGTTATAAAAAATATTCAATTTATTCTTGTTCTTTTAAATTTCACACAAACTTATTTCCCTTACTACATCGATAGCTTTCAAAACTTAATTTCAAAGTTTATATAATGAAACTGCCATTGAATTGCACAAATTTACTGTATTGAAAATCATGTAATATTTAAAAAATCAATATTATTTTTTGTTAAAAGCATTAATTTGCTACTATTTTTGCTATTTATCTTATTGTATTTTTAAATGATGAAATCAGATTTAAAAATTGTAACAAGGGAATAAATATTTTTCGAACAATGGGAGAAACAAGTTATCAATAAGTAAATTAATCATTTTTAAAAGTGAAAATTATCATCAACGATTATTATCCCGCTCTTTTAAGAATATAGCACGTCGGTAAAAGTCCGGAAATGTGCTGGAATTCCACAGAGAATTGCCAGTTATCTGTAATCTATTATCAAACTGAATTACAAACTGCTAAAAATATATAATCTCAAAATGTTATTTCCCATTTTATTTATAGGGACATTAAATAATAAAAACCTATTTTTAAATTAATATTTCATGTAAATTCTTAAATATAACATTGTATATTTAACCCTTTAAAGCAGTAGTTCTCAAATTTCTTGTTTTACCGTTTTTTCGTAAAAAAAAAAAAAAAAAAACAATTTCATTTTTAAAAACGTTTTTATAATGCAGATAAATTGAATTTTTTTTCATAATAACGTAAATGTTTATTAATGAAACAACAGTAAAATCAAGATAAAATAAAAAAATATAATAGGCTTGGCTGATATACAGGTTACCTAAATAAAATTTAGAATTTAATGTAAGAACAAACAGCAATCTTAAAAAATAAACCACTATAGAATTCCTAACGATTTTCTTTGCTTGAAAAATCTCGTTTTCACTTAGAAATAAAATTGTCTTTGCTTTCACCAGACGATTCTTTTAGAACAATTTTACACTCATTTAATTATTTATTTATATAATTATTTAGTTCGTGAAAGGAATTTAAATAAATATTATGTATAAAAAAACCAGTGAAAGAAATTTAAAATAAAGTTCCAGCTCGTAAAAGAAATTTTAAAAAATTAACCAAAAAGAAACATTGGAAGTCGTCCGAGACACGAAAACTGCAGCTTCTTCTAAGCAATATCCATAATTGTATGGGTTAAAAATAATAATAAAAAAAAAAAAAAAACCTCAGCGCCACCCAAAAATTTACATTGTTTAAGTGTCGCCAATCTAACAGCTACAGATTTGGCGGATTTTAAGTGGCGCCAATCTAACAGCTGCAAGATTTGCTGAGTTTTGACGCCATTTTGTAGTGCTATGAAAATGCGTATTTGGGGATTTGCCAGAAACAGAACAAGATGCAATTTGATTTTTTCAGGAGCGAAATATTTTACCAAAACAACGAAAATGTCCCAATTCCCATGACATGAAACTTTATTTTGGTGAACGTAAGTTTTGGAAATGCAATTTCAGTCAGTGTGCTTATCAGAGTGGGACTTTAGAAAAGACAATTGGTTTGAGGGAAGCAGAATTCCATTTTGTACAGCTTTGAGATTCATATACTGCTCGTGCGAGGATTAAATTTTTTGTCAAAAGCAACTTGATTATTTGAAACAAAAATTTTTTGAATGCGTTTTGATTTTAAATGAAGTGTTTTATATATTTTTATTATTTGGAACAAAAATTTTAAGTGTAGATTGGCGCCACTTAAAAACCGCTAAATCTGTAGCTTCTCTGGCGCGTAAATCTCTTTATTGCGCAACTGTCGCCAAAGGTATCGTTAATACGTACGTACCAGATTTTGTAAGTAAGACTGGTTGAAATTATAGAATTATTTATTATTGCTGCACACAGAAAATAATACATACACGATGTAAGTTAGTTTAACGATGGATAATATGAAAATAAAAACTACGAATAACATTAAAAAACATTTAACTTTAAAAACATTTTAATTATTTATTTAACACTAAAAATAATTCTAATAAGAAGGATGATCTACCTGATACGCTACTATTCTTGGCTCTATTTTCTCAGCAATATTCTTAAATTACGGAAATTCGATACAAGCTGTCGTTTTCTTCTTTTTTTTAAAAACAAATTTGCGACTTACATTAAAACCATGTTCCGCTAAACATGAAAATGAAAATGCATCTTTTATCCGTTTTTCCCAATAAATTTAATTTCTGATGTTTCTCTACTTTTTCATTAATTATGTCATTTATTTTACATGTAGAAATATTAAAATCATTTTTCACATCTTTTTTAAAAATAAAGTACAAATATTTTTCTTCGTAAAGAATAAAAATATAGCTACGATGTATATTTTATTTTTCAATGGCATATTAAAGAAAAGAATAATTTTAATGATGCAGACGATAATTAAACCCTATTCCGAACTGATGCCATTAATTTTTTTTACTCATTTAAATTTAATTTATGTAGAAAGTCAAAATCTTTACAAAAATGTTTGAACACCTTTGCATGTTGGAAACATTTTTTTTTAATGACAAAAAATATTTATTAATTAAACTATTTTTGATTTAATATAAATAACAAATCATTCATTTGTTAGCTGTCAAAAATATAATATCGAAATATGTTTTTACTTTTTCATTTTATAAATAAGAAGCAAATTTTTTTAATGTGTATATTCCAATGCAATTTTTAAACAATGAAATGAATTTTATTTAATAATTAATTTAAAATTAACTTCCTCATAGCTTTGGATTTTTCAAAGCATTTTTCTTGATATCAAGAATAATTTTTAGCTGTTTTTTTTTTAATGGAAATGATAAAACGTATTGAATATTCATTAGGCTAATAGAAAGACCAGTCAATGCCATCAATATTTCTTCTATTCTACATCAATAATATTTAAATTTTTTAACTAATTTTTAATTTAACTAATTTTTTTAATTTACTAATTTTTTTAATTTAATTTTTAATTTTTCTTTAAAAAAAAACAAGTAATATATAAAAATAAATTTTAAAGTCAATTCCTACTTTTTTTCACTCTATTGCAGAAAGTCCTTTATAAATAATTTTCATTCATTTTTTAGTTTATCTGGAGCCCTCTATTGGTAGATATATGCAACTTAAATCTAAAAAAAAAATAAAATTAATTAATTAAATTTAATTACTGAATTAATATTTGAAAAAACTGTATTAACATCCAGTGTCCTCCACTACAAGTTAAAAAAATGCATTTGAACTTGAGTGGATGAATAAAAATATTTTATTAACGATTGGAAATTTTAAAAGATATATATAGGGAGAATGTGAGCTAATAGAAAGGAAATGAATTGTATAAGTAATAAGTACGGAATTGAAATAAGTAAGTATAATAAGAAAGGAATTGAAATTTTAGTTAGAATCTTTTCAGGTAGATTCTAACTAACATTCAAAAATTTATTTGCAATTAAATCAGAATTAACATTTCTTAAATTAATTATATATATTCGCTAATAATTTAATGTAATTTAACAGGAATGTATAAGAAAAAAAAGGATGATTTAATTTTTAATTCAGGAATACAGCACATAAAACAGTTTTAACTCTTAATAACAAAGGAACATCAATAATAGTTAAATCAGTAAGAGTGTTTAGAAAAGAATAAGATATAATTACTTCGAGGATTATTATGGCGTCCATACATTTATTCACTTTATTTCGGTCTCTTAAATTCGTTTACTCGATCCGATGTTAATGTTCAATTTACGATAGACTTTGTTGGATTCGAGCCGACTTTCAGTGAGTTTTCAACATTTATTTTTACTGTTTGAGACAAATATGGACCAGTTCCCCTTGAAAAATTCTCAAGTAAACCATTCTTTCTCATGAGAGGTTGGTTTGATTTATTGATTTTTTGCCTACTTTCGTTAATTAGACCGGAACCTACAGTTTAATATAGATTCCGAACCCTAACAAACATCCATGCCACTGCCAGAATTCGAACCTGAAGCCTGTGGTTCCAAAGGCCATAGCGCTAGCCAATTGACCATCAGGCCGCTTCTCATGAAAGACAAAGATATACTTAAAACTTTTATTTCTTAACGAAAAAAATAGTTCATCTGCCACTAAAATAATAGATATGTAGCAGATTTAACGTTATCCAGGATACACATGAGCTAGCTACATTGCAATCCTATTTTGTCATGGCATTTTGAAGTGAACACCTCATAGGGGCATATGAGAACTTTGACACCCTTCTTATTGAATCTAGTTGAAAGATTTCCAGGCTAACTGATTTATCATGCTATTCTCAGCGTAAACATGAAAGTTTTCATTTAAACATTGTTTGTAGGTTTCGAACCAATTTCCCTTCCTTCGTATTCTCAGCTGGATATATACCAGGCCCTTTTGGTCCTATTTCGGCCAATAACAAAATAAAAACAAAATCAATAGAGAAATATTTAAGAGTTCTTTTGCTTTGTATAGTTTGGAAAACCTTATAAAGATTTATTATAATACAATTACTCTTGATGCTGAAGAAGCCAAGAGTAATTTTAAGTCCAATATAGAAAAAAATAAGAAGAATTACCAGAATTCTTTTCTTTTTTTAGCAATTTTAAGTTCAATATGGAAAAAAAATAAGAATTTCCAGAATTTGTTCTCTTTTTTTTTAGCAATTTTCAGTCCAATATAGAAAAATTTAGAGAATTTCCAAAATTCTTTCTTTTTTTAACAGTTTTAAGTCCAATATAGAAAAAAAAAAAAATGAGAAGAATTTCAGAATTTTTCTCTTGTAGCAATTTTTTAAGTCCAACATAGAAAAAATAAGTAGAATTTACAGAATTTTTTTTCATTTAGCAATTTTAAGTCAAATACAAAAAAAATGAGAATAATTTCCAGAATTTGTTTCCTTTTCTATCAATTTTCCGGTTGTATATTTTATGATCAACAATGATAATTTATATCTTCGAAGATTCCTGAACATAATTCAGAAAAACAATTCTCATTTATAGTAAACTTGGACTTAAAACTAACGAACTGCTCCGTGACGTAGAGCGATGCACAGTTCGATGCCAAGGCAACAGTTACAAATACAGTTATCTGATATCCTATCTCTGATATTATCAGCAGCTTGTAGTTACAACTTTTTCAGAAATAAACAATAAAAAAATGTTTCTTTTTTTTTTATGACGTAGTAACATGTAGTTTACTTTTTGAAACAAAGGAAAATACAAGTGAAAGAATAGTCTATCAATAAAAAAAGAATTTTGCATTGTACTGGACAAAAATTAAAACTAATGAATTTCACTGATAAAATTTTAGTTATTAACATAAGAATTATTTAGAAAATGTAATTAATTTTTCAAATTTTTAAAATACATTAACTACTTTAACTGTTTAATATTATTTAAGAACAATTTAATTAATTTTCATTATGCATATGATAAAAAAAAACTGTTTCATAACGAAGAATTATTAAAGTAATATGGTTTAATTGAAATAAAACCAAACCAAACAATATTTAAGTTAGAGGAACTCATAAAAAAAAAAAAATTAAAGCCAGGGGTTTTTTTTCGGAGGGGTAATTTGTAATAAATCTTTCGGAATATAAACAGCGAAATTTAATTCAGCCTCTATTATTTGTATTGTTTTTAATTTAAAGAATAAACTAATTAATGAAATTATACTCAAAAAATTTATAATAAAAGAATAGTAAAAAAAAAAAAAAAAAAAAAAGAAGTTTGAAAAGTTAAGAAATTTTGTTATAAAATTTTCCAGTAAATATATAAAAAACTATGCATTATTTTTCAAATGCTGTTTATTATGACTTGATTTTTATGTGAAAAACGTATTTATTTTTTAAATACACTACTCAGTTATAAAGGGTACACACACTACTAAAATTACAAAGAATTAGTAAATGATAATGGTCTGATGGTCTAACTGTCTGATAATGGTCTTCCAGACCACGAGGTAATGGCTAGTCATCTTTTAATTCTCTTACTCTAAAGTAATTATGATCCAATTCTCGAAGAAGTTTTGAATGATCAATTTTCATAATTTCATCACAGGTATCATCAATTAGTGCAATAATTTTATGGAATAAAAAATAAGTAATATGTTTGTTTGTGGGCCTGAATGGCCGAGTGACTAGCGCCCTGGCGCGCGGTACCACAGGTTTCGGGTTCGAGTCACGGCGGTGCCATGGATGTTTGTAGTGTTTCGGAATCCACTTTAAACCGTAGGTCCCTGTCTAATAGGTTCGTAGAGTGTTGCGGGGGCATTGTTACTCCGCGTCCGTGGCTTGCTACACGCGCCCCCTGGGTAATGCAAAGTGAGTAACGTCTGTGCAGCGCTTGCTTTAAGGCGACCAAGCTGCCTAAGTGTTTGCCAGATGCATTAGAAAGAAAAAAATAAGTAATATATTTGTTTGTCAAATAAAGATTTTTCAATTAAACTGAAAATTTCAAACTTCATTGTAATCAATACATTTCAAATTCTTTTTAGAATCTTGTCTCCTTTTTCCTCATAAAGCACGAAATGGTATGAATTGAGATATTGGCATGTTCAGAGGAAATAAATAAGTCACGTTACAATTTCATAAACACAAAAGCCTCACTTAACTTTAGTTTTTCACACGACATTCTCTGAGTATACGTCATACAACAGTTTCTAGGTCAGTTTACATGTCAAGTTTCTAGCATTCAAACGAAATGTAAACGTATAGCAAATATACGCTATATGTTTGTATAAGTTATGCGTGTGTGTCCTCTCACTTATAAGCAAAGCGAAATAATGTTATTTGATTGTAATTTACATTTTTCTCATTTATAAGTAGCTGAAATTTTAATTTTCATTTAAATACAGCTCATGCAGAACTTCGTCATAAAAAAATTCATCTCTCAAAGTCAATTTTTAAAAAAAATCTTATACATTTTAAGATGACTATAAAAGTTTTGCAACTTTTCAACAATTATATACAACATAATAATTCATATCTGATTAGTATTTGCAGTTAAATAAATTTGATCGCAGTGAATGATAAAAAAAAAATTGATAACTGAAAAATCCTCAACTAACAATACTATATGAAAAAATGTATTAAAGCGTGCAACTATTTTTTAACTATTTATGTATTTTGCAACTATTTATTTATTTATTATTTATTACTTTTATTATGCTTGCAACTATTTATATGTTTTGTACGATTTCTGATCCGGTGGCAACATGTATAATTCGCATGCAAGGAATACCCAGGTGCGAAACCCTTTGGCGTTGTTGTTGCATTTACGGCTTTCAGAAACGAGAAGACTCGATATAGATTGTCACAATACGTGTAAAACATCTATACATCCATAGTCAAGCAGCCTGATGGGAGTTTTCTATGTTTTCTTCCTAACGGCACGCAGTTATGTCTAAAATTTCATCCGGAACACAATACTAATATTCCCCATATCCGTGGTATACATGACACCCACCTATATACATGGTGCTCATATTTGTACTTTTTAGACTTTTACTGTCAAAATTTTAGCAAATATAATCATTCTGTGTATAGCAGGGATGGGAAAGATGAATCTATAGGTCAAGACGTCACGAACCCTGATAACATCCCTGGAGATGTTAATTCCATACTGTAATAGCAAAATGCATGCAGTATTATACAGCCCATATTACATGGGGGCCTGATGGTCAATTGGATAGCACTCTGGCTTTGGTACCACAAGCTTCATGTTCGAATCCTGACTGTGGCATGAATGTTTGTGAGTGGTTCGGAATCCACATTAAACTGTAGGTCGTGGTCTAATTAGCTCAAGTGATAGGATGGGCGACAAACCAAGCCAAATCGTGTTGCACACTGAAAAACAATGAATCTGCTACGTGTCTGTCATTGTTACAACAAATGATCCCAAATCAAAACACACAACATCGGTAAACAACATGTTTGTTTAATCTGTATATTATTTTGCCACAAAAAAAAAAAAAAGACCTCAGGGACCTCAATCAATTATATGTCATCTACTTATGTACCTTGCATCGACCTAAAAACAAGAGATTATTGTAACATTATTTTTAATTTCAATCGAAATAAAAAAAAAACTTTCCTTTTCAATGCACCTTTCCGCCAGTCAATATTGTTCGGTTTAAAAAATGGAGCAGAACTTTCTCTGACCTTGACCGATATTAGAACTTTTGATTACATAAATCAGTTCATCTGATACGAGATTCGAGTAACTCTTTTCCCTTTCGGTCTTCGATAAATCAATTTGTCATTTGATAGCATTAACATTTGCGCCTTGTAACAATTAAGCTAGTCTGTTTAAAATTGAGGTTGATAGATAGTATGAAATTGTGCCATCATTAAGATAAATTGTTTACAAATGCCGGGTACTTTGACTTGCGATAATTCACCATTTTTTATTTTTTTTATTTCAATGCAAGGCAAATACAAGTAAAATAATATAATAATAATAATAGTAATAACAAGGAAAAAAAAAAAAGATAAAGATACAAAGACACAAAAAGATAAAAAGATACAAAAAAAAAATTAAAGATGACCGGAAGTCATTGCCTTAAGAGTTTTCTCGCACTTCAGTAGAGCTTTGTCTCCAAGTCGCAGTCAGGTACCGCACATCGTGGGAGGTGGTCTCTGTTCATTGGATCTGCTGAATCACATAGGGCAGCCAGGGTTCGAAAAGATTTTAATGCGATGGAGATGTTCTGCTAGGCAGTCATGGCCAGCCAGAAGACAGAACTGGGCGACAGCATGTCGTCGCAGATTGCTGGGTATTGTTAAAAGATCTTCAGCTCTCCAACGCTTTGACTTAAGCCCATCTTGAGTTTCTAACTTGTGGCTTTTAGTCATTGTGTGATATATAATTTTATAGAATGCAGTCACAGTGACGAAAATCTCATTTGGAGTAATCTTGAGCCTCTTTTTTATAGACAATGGGCCTGCTCGTTCCCAAAAATACCACAGTGGACAGGTATCCACTCAAGTACCACCGTTTCTTTTTGAAAGTCATTTCCCGTATATGAGTCGACATTGGAAGACTTACTCTGATGAGGGTTGCTCGGGTGAACTAATAGCCTGAATATGCCATTCCATGGCGATAATTCACCATTGAATGGCAAATTTAGCGTAGGAGGTAATATAAGGGACTGCTAACTGCTCCCATATTCTCTTACCACGTTTTGGAACTGGCAACTGACGTATCGATTACGGAGTACCAATGGGTATAGACCCCTTAACCTCCTCATCTTAATTCATATATTTAATCTCAATTAATAATTGACTGCTTAAGTGTTGGTAAGGAAATAAAATGGGGCCAGATGGCCAAGTGACTAGCGCTGTGGCGCTCGATGCCACTGGTTTCAAACTTGAGTCTCGGTGGTGCCATGGATGTTTGTAGTGGTTCGGAATCCACTTTAAACCATAGAGCCCGGTCTAATATGGCTGTAGAGAGTTGGGCGTAATGCTTAACATCTTTTTTCTAGAAATCTCCAGTTCGGCATTCGGTTCGAAAAATTCGAGACTAGTTATAAAAGCCATTAAATTTTTTTTCGCTGAAACGTATGGAGCATATCTGTAATAATTCTGAAAGAAATATAATTAATTCAAAAAAAAAAAAAGCCCTTCTCAGAATCAAACTTCTGGTGTTTTATTTATTTATGTAATTAAAACATTTTTTTTTTTTTAAATATGTCAAATCCTCTTGTTTTCTACAGAAAAAAATGGGATAAATATAAAACCTAACGGTGCTTACTCACGTTTTGGAAATAACAGCCCCCCGGGTGGAATTTGCTTATTCTTCTTCACAGCATCTTTTGAGCAGTTCGACTTCATTTTGAATTCGGAAATGAACGTTTCCAGTTGGAAAGTTCAACAAGCTATTATCCAAATTTCATTTTTAAAAACAAGGTTGCCCCTTTAGAATCATTTCCATCGTTTTATTTCTATTTACATTAATTTATCTAATTTTAATAAAAACATGTTTTTCAATGGATTTTCACCAAAGAAGCGTGCAAGACGGCTTCTTTAAAATCATTCCTGCCAATTTAAGAAGGTTAAATCACTTATTTAACAATCAAGCGTAGATTTAGCCATTACAAATCAACATTTCCTTTTTTTTTTTTTTTTTTTTTAAATATATTATTTACATATCAAACACTTATTTATTGTTTGATTTTTAATTAAATGGCTGTTTTTATAATTAATTTCAGTACATTAACTGTTTAAATTGATTTATTGTAAAAAAAATACATCGTTAAAAATTTAGTGGCATAAAAGCAGAGTAGAATTTGCTGTAATACGAAATGTTATATTTTACATTCCTTTTGAAAAGGTTAAGTGTCTCAAAAGTAATCTATATTTATATAAACAAATGCAATTCATACAAAACCAAACCGATGACTGTTATCGAGTTTTTGTCTCCTTACAAGAAGCATCTGTATTAAACAAAATTAATCATTTTTTTTTAAAAACATTTTAAGTATCATATAATTTTGTTAACATAAAGGAAAATCTTTCCCGCAGTACGACTTCTGTACATGAATGGGGAAAAAAATCTTGATAATTGATAATCCATTTTTCTTCTTCTTCACAGGCCCACAATGGAGCTGTTGCGCCGAAGTCATCTACCTATCAAAGTCATATTCAAGACTTCTTTTTACGGGGTAGGATTGTCAGCCTTATACCATATGCCCCACAGTCATATTAGACCGAGATCTACGGCTTAAAGTGGTGGATTCCGAACCACTACAAACATCCATGTCACGCGGGACTCGAACTCGAAACCTGTGGTTCCGAGCGCTAGATATTTGGCGATCAGGCCGCCATAAATCCCTTCGTAATTCTAATTAGTAAAATTATTTTGCATTTCGCAAAAAATGAATCTTCTTTTCAGAATAAAGGGAAAAAATACAACAGAAATAAAAAGGCAAAATAATTTTAAAACACGCTTTTATATACTTTATTCTTCCCAACTAGATAAAAAATATTTCCAGTTTAAATTACTTTAATTAATTAATTACCATTAATTACTTTACGTCGGTATATGGATCTACAGCGATATATATATATTTTTTTGTATAAAAAATATATGTTTTAAATATATTGTTAAGTGTATTAGAAATTGAAAGATAATTTTTATTGCTGTTTTGTTTCTCATATCAATTTAAATTAAATATTTTTACGAACAAAATATTTGTAATATTGTAGATTTATTTAGTGATTTATATTAATTCAGCCTGTGAGATAAATTAAATAAAAATGTATTAAATACTATAATTTTATTACTTATTCGGCACTGACTCATTTTGTAGACAAACACATACTTCTCTTAACATCTATAAATCTGTTTTCAAAAATAGAGAAATCATAAAACTGCTATTTTTATCGAAAAGCGTCGTTAAACGCCAAATACCGTTTCGCTTCTGATGTTTTCGTTTTCATTGTCACGTGCTATGACACGTAAAACCGAGAAAAACGGACAGGAAATAACCGGCACTCAATACAAACTCATACATTGCACAAATAAATACATAATTCAGAAGTTCGCTTCGATATTTTACGTGTGCTTTCTATACGTTATGAATCAGATGAATCAACTGAGTAAATAAAATAAAAAAAAAAATGTTTTAGTAAAGCTTAATACAACTACAGTAATGTCGCTAAGCAATGTATGTCAAGAATTCTTATGGATACTACAGGTTTGCAGAGCAATCGAGACGTTATAAAAAATGAACGCTTAAGATGTGCAATATTTTTTTTTCAGTTAAATTTTAATTTTTTTAAATTTCCAGACATTTATATATTAATCTTTTCACATTTCTGATTAATTCACTAAATTAGAGTATTTTTTTAGCTAATTCTTTTAAATTATAAAAGAATCAAAGTTATTTAAAAAAAATTATTACAAGTGTGAAATATTTATCAAAAAAATAAAGTAATTAATTTAAAATAAATCGGAAATTAACTAAATAATAACATTATCATATCTTATAAGAAAATCATCATTATCATTGGCGCTACAACTTAATGGTGTGACAAGGCCATCTACCAACTGGCAGATAACGAGATGAGAGGTGTTTTTTCTTTCTTTTTACAGGGTAGGGTTGCCAGCCCTACGCCCAACGCCCAACAGCCGTATTAGACCGGGATCTACGGTTTAAAATGGATTCCGAACCACTACAAACATCCATGATACCACTAGGAAACGAACCCGAAATCTATGACACCAAGCGCTAGTCACTCGGCCAACAGGCCCAAGAATAAGAACATTTATAATAAAATATGTTAAAATATTTATCATATTTTATGAAGAAAATATTTTTTTCAACGAAATTGAAAGCAATATCTGTAAATAATCAGCAATGAAATAGGTATTGAATAGCTAAATTTTTTTTTTCAATTTAAATTTCATCTAAATCAAGATGTAATAAAATGTACGTTGCGCCCAAGTTTTTCTTCTTTTTTTTCATTTCGTTATTTTTCACATTTATTTCTTGTTCTATAGAGATGGGATGGAGACTCGATGGCATTTGTGGCGTTCAGCATCTTGCCTCCTTAATTAGATACCTTGTGGGAGTTTTCCCGGTTTTATCCCATACGATACTTAAATGCGGGTAGCTCCTCCTTAAAAGTCCTCCCTGAAGGCACTTCAATCCTTCCTCAAGGAGGCACAAGTCGGACTTCTACCTACGGGTGCTCCATCAAAAACAAACGTTGTTCCCTCCCTTCCTTCCGTCCATAAGGCCGCACAGGTTCTTGGACTTGGTCTAAAAATGTTTAAATCCCCAACCGACCCGCCCGAGACAGACAAGAAAAAAATGGTTTTTTTTTTTTTTTTTTTTAAAGATTAGTTAGTGAACATTTCCAACATACACAATATAGTATTAATATCCTATCTTAGATGAGATAAAATCTGATTTAATATGCCCTTCAACACAATTCTCTAAAAATACTGTTATCCGTGATTCGTTCAAAAAAAAAAAAAAAAAATTCACACGCAATTTTTCGAAACGTGATACTGTTTGAACAACGTGATAGCATTAAACATAATACCGAAACATGACAACAATACTATATTATTTTATTTTACTTCAGATACTTCAATAACTTTTGCTGCAAACAACATTGAATTCTCTAAAAAGGAATTCCAAATATTAAGTACATATGTATTTGAAGAAATATAAACTATCGTAATTAAATATCATCGTCCTGTTCTTGTATTTTCGATTATAAAAATATTTCCCCTGTTTTTGGTACTTTCCATACCCCAAAATGACTTAATTCATGCCATTATAAATCAATATATAAAAATTAATATTTAATAATAAAAATTTTTATTAATAAATTAAACAAAATATTATAAAAACAATTTTATAAAATTAACTAAAAAAATCCACTTAAGTAGTAGAAAATCATTGTGTTATTTTTTCAACGAAAATATTTAACATGAAAATGTTAATGTAATGTCCATGTGTAAAAATGAGACAACATCCTTGTTTATTGCCAATTTCAAATAATTCATAAAAACATATTTAATGCTAAAAATATTGCTAAAGCTTATCAATAAATCACATTTTTTATAATCGATCATGCATAAGATAATATCATTTTTCAAAGTCTTTATTAGTTCCTCTATCTACCATATCTGATGCCGTTTCGATTATTATATCGAGCTTCATATGGCTCTGAGCAGGATCTGTTTTATTATGGCCATCTGGTATAAGTTTTTGAATAAGATTAGCTATGATGCACTGGCCTCCTTCTTCAGCGACACGGAGCCAAGTCCAACTTCTACCTACGGGTACTCCATTACAACAGAGGTTGCAGAAGTCAATAAAGATTTTAATTGATTAAGGCGTTAGTAAAAAACACTGTCCGGCCAGGAGGAAGAATAACAAATCTAAGCTCCTTTGTAAGGGATATGACCTCCCCTAACTGCAATAGTTGCGTGACACCGTTTGTTCATACTCAATACCAAAATTATCCAGCAGTTCTTGAGATAAGAGCTGCCACGCTTCAAAGAACATGTTTCAGCTGTCTGGTGTTCTTAGCAAGATCGGATCTTGCTGTCAGGCGTCTCCCAAAGCATCCCACACGTGTTCGATGGGATTTAAATCAATGAGAGTACGGTGACCAATCCATTCTGAAAATATCCTCACTTTCTACAAGCTTCTCAACAACAGAGGTCCTGTGGGGAAGTGCATTGTAAAATAAAGTCTGGACAAATGGCACCTAGGAATAGACGCACGTGTGGAAGGTTACTTTCATCGCAGTAACGATATAACGATAACAATCATCGCACTAACGATCTAATGATAACGATCATCACAGTAACGATCGAATTCAGTAAATGAACCACTGCCGAAAATAATGGAGCTCCGTTCGTCTATTCAACATAATACCTCCCCACGTAAGCACTCCAGACCACCCCAGCGGTCTCTTTCCCTGATGTTAGTAGGATGAAACAGTGTCCCTGCCTATCTCCATATCAACTGGCGCTGAGAAACGTTACTCAGACCGAAACGACTCTCATCAATAAACAGAACGTGACTCCATTGATGAGATGTCCAGTGTGAGATGGTGTTCTTGACACCACCGTAAACGGTGCCGGCAAAGGGATGCTGTTAATGGCGTGCAGCAATCAGGGAGACGGAACGGATGAATAGGCCACATTTATGCAGATAGATGTCTGGTCACAGTAAACCGTGGTATATGTGGTCTGACTGCCGTAAGCAGATGCTGAGCGATGTTGCTCAATGTCTGGTTCCGATCTCTTTTCACCTGCAGAACGTTATACTGGTCATCATTTGCCGTTGTTTTCCTAGGTCGACCACCGCCAATCTTTCTTATAGCTGTACCCATCGTTTGGAAGGCTTTCCAAGCTCTTGAAATTGCACTTTGTCAATTCCAACACTCGTCAAACTATGCCCATCTTCAAGTTTGGCAATAATTCCCACCCCTTTTAAAGGCACCTTGATGGTTTCTTGTAGCCATTATGAACGTACGGTTTCACTTTCAATCTTCTTTTTTTTTAAATTGTCTTGGCACTGAGAGCGCGCATTCCACGCGTTTGCGTGCCCTGATGTTCCCTCTGATGTCACAGTGCTCATATTTGCATATGCGTCACATTTCTACCTAGCTGCCGTTTCACTGTACTAGTCACAAAAGCCCTTTTCAACAATTTCATGGTTGCATGTTAAAAAATGCTTTTGTTGCTTAAGTTTTGCACGCTAGTGCGATATCCCATAAAACACGCCATAATCAAAACGTTACCAAGGGAATCTCCAATGTTGTGAAATGCAATAACTTTCTCAAATCCCTATTACCACAAAATAATTATTCAGGCTCGAAAGCCTTCATGGCTTATGTATAAAGAATAAGGGTATATTTACAAGGAATAAATAAAAACAGAAACATTTGATTTTAATAAAAAAATACATAATTCAATAATTATAAAATAGGAAACAGTTCACATAATTTGAAATTAATCAAATCATCCCTATATGACAATAATACCTTCTTAAGTTTTCTTTTAAATCTTAATTTACTTCGTCTAATTGGACAGAACCAGCATTTCAGAGACTGCCCTAAGATTGTAATTTCTTTTAGAGAATTTTATCACCCAATACAAACTATATGGAGCTTGATAACAGAGTAACTAGAGCGCTGGCATTCGATGCCCAAGGTTTCGGGTTCAGTACCGGTGGTGCAGTAGATGTTTGTAGTGATTCGAAATCCACTCTGAATTGTAGCTCCCGGTCTAATATAACTGTAGAGCGTTGCGCGTAGGACTGACAATCCTATCCGTTAAAAGAAAACATCTCCTGTCTCAAAATCTGCAAGCAGGCGGCTTTGACCCCTCATGGGCCTGTTTCGGCAATAAAGAGTTGATTCTCCTAGTATCTATTCCAACACAAACAACTCAATTCCTTTACGGAGAACCATTTTAAAGGTCAGGGGAACGAATGCTTTTTCACAGAGGGCATCTCAAAAGACATCTGGATAAACTCCGATTTTCATCCCTCTCATAAATATTGTTGCATGCCCACTTGTGAGCGGTCAGCTTTTTTTTATCACTAGAACCCGTTTCCTCTCCAGTTGCAGGGTAATTTCTGATCACCCGCACTTCGCCATTCGAATAGCTCACGATTAATAAAATCAAGGGTGAAGCTACACATTCGTTATTTTCGGTGGACAACAAATTTTTGCCACCTGTGGTTAAAGATATCAACAACAAGAAACGGAACGGGAACTGATTTTTCTACCCTCCAATGAGAAGAAAGATTTCACACAAAATCACTATATATATATATATTATATATATACAAACCCACTATGTACATGAGATACAGTGGAGTAACAATAGGGTGGCAAGACAGACAAATTGCCACGACCCCAGCAGAGAGGCTATGAGTACAAGAAAGGCCTGGCATTTATTATTACAAAATAACGTAAAATTTATTAATTCTGCATTTAATAAATTTAACTTACTAAAGCGATAAATTTAAAAAAAAAAAAAATGTGTATCAAGATTTTGAACGTACTTCATTTACTTGAAAAATATATCGCATCTGGTAGTAATAGTAATAGAAACAGTTACGCATGGGTAATCCCGATTCTAGGGACTTACTTGATTTCTGGTTCTTGAATAAGTACTTACAAAATAAAAGTAGGAATTCCGCTGCCACCCATGTGCCACTAGGACATTTTTAAATTCACTTGTTATGGAATTACTCCGATTCTTGAATACTTACAAAATTAAAAGTGAGAATCCCAGCTGGCAAGTGAGACTTCCAGAAAGCAGGGAAATCTTTGTTTCGCGGATTCTCCATGCGTCACTATTTTTTTACTTTTTGCTTAATCGGATTTGGAATCAGTCGTAAAATTAATTAGTAGATGGTGGAAATAAGATAATAACATGTCTAGTAATAGAAAATATCTTAGTGAGAGTGAAAAACGAAAAGAAAGGTGGAGTTTGACGAAAAAAAAAAAAAAAAAAAAAGAGTTTACCTAAAATAAATGATTACTTTGAGAGTGAGGAAGAAACAAACGAACAGTACGGAGAAAACGAAGAAATCGGCCGTACCAAAAGCGATAGTATTGCAGTCCCTGATTATACTGATCCAGAGTTACCCCAGCCCTGTATTAGCGATACACATATCAAAACCAAAATTCATTGAAATACTGCAGTTTGGTTTGGTTTGGTTTGTCGCTCTACGGTCATTTTGTGCACACTTTGGGCTCATTAGTCCATGCCACCGACAGCATTCGAACCTGAAGCCTGAAGTATTAAAGGCCAGAGCGCTAGCCAATTGGCCATCAAGCCGCGAAACTGATAAGGAAAAAAATTCATCTTCGTCATACATTACTGATAAGGGTTATTTTTAAAGTACTAAATGATAAGGTGAAATTTTTTGTGATCAAAAAATGGACATTATACACCTATAGGCACCTTTAGGTAGTACTTTATTAAACAGAAAAAATAACGATGATACTTTGCATTGAGAGACTCCCATTCAAAAAATTTGCTACGGGTTTCAGATGGTATAGTTACGCCATTGATGAGATATGTAAAATATAAATGGTAATTGTACATTAAAACATAATAAGAAAAAAAAAACATAAACTACTTTTAAAAACACGTCGACACGACAATAATAATTTTAGCACAATTTAATACATGGAAGGAAACCTGACACGTATTTGAATTTTACGATCTGATGTCACTTGCTCAACATCTTTATAGTTTTTTTTTTTTTTTTTTTTTTTGCATGTAAATTAGTTAAAGCCAAAATAAATCATTATTAATAAGATATTGCACAAGATAAGTCCTTTAATTTCTTTGTTCAATAACATTAATTTAATTATGAGTAATGGAATTATTTAATAAAACAATGTTTTATTAAACTGCAAACTTTAACTCAGAATTTTAAAGAGATAAGTATTATTTTCATAGAATTCAAGAGGAAGAGCCTGATGGACGAGTGGCTAGCGCTTTGGCGACCTGTATTGCAGGTTTTGGGTTCGAGTAGGATCGTAGAGCGTCACGGGTGTAGTGTTACTCCGCGTCATTAGCTTATCTTCAAGCTACACGCCCCCCTTCCGGGTAATGCTAAGTGAGTAACGTCTGTGCAGCCTTTGCTTATGGCATAAAGACAACCGTCTATGTATTCGCCAGCTGCATTAGAAAAAAAGGCTTCTACAAGACTTCTGTATTATTGAATGTAACGGCACATTTTTTTTTAGACTACTGTTTTATTTTATTTCTTAGATTTTTGCAATATTTCTGGCATTACGTGTACTCAAATATTATAAAACCAGTTACACGTTTTCGGAAGATAAAAAAAAAAAGAGTTTAAACAGATGCTCCAAAGAATGAAACGATCGTTAAATCCTTTCAGGTGAAAAGTTCGAAAAGGAGTCACGATTTCGGCTGGCTGTTATGACTGATTGGGGTCATAAATCGCAATCTGTCATTCTTCTGAAACATTATCGAAACATATGTGCTCTTCCACGTCCTCATTGCAAACTGACGCTGATATGTTTTTAACATAAGAATTTCATTTTTTTATGGCATTTAAAAAAAATAAACTTTCCAAAACATCTTGCATAGAATGTTTTTGGTTATTTTTATTTTTGTTTAACAAGCAGTGATGTCAAAATTTTTGAAAGTCGTTTTTACTTTTTTCATTTTTAAGTAATATTATATGTTTCTTTCCTTCTCATCTATTTAAATTTGTAAAAATACATCAAAGTGATAACAAATGAAGTAAATATCTAAAATTGTATAATGGTTTGGTTTTTTTCTCCCTTGGTTTGTCGCTCTAAGGTAATTTTGTGCACACTTTAGGCTATTTAGACGGGGACCTAGTGTCTAACATGGATTCCGAACCACTAAGAAACAGAATCCTATTACTTCCAGGATTCGTACCTAAGCCTGCTACCAAACGGCAGTCATTTGGCCACCAGGTCGCAAAATTACATAATGGGAAGTTTATTAATATTTTTAACCAATCACATTCTTTCGTTAATTGACTAATCAGATAAATATATTTTTTGAACATTGGTGGGTCTCGTGTTCCACTGATGTATGACATAAATAGTCCACCATCTGGTGATGCGACGAGAACTTTTAGGGAAAACTACCATACATCTGCATGTCTGACATAACTACCTACCAGGAAGCTTGATTGTCTTTAAGAGACGCTTTATAGAAATTCTCGTTTCTGAAAGCAGTGACTGCAACGGACACCACTAATGAATTCGCACCTGGGTTCTCTGGCATGCTAGCTGCGCACGTTACCACTAGACCACTGATCAGAAATAACTATTGTAGAACGATCTATTTTCTTCCCTACTACTTTATTCTTTAATCCAATATTCTTATAACAATATAGTAAAATAATGAATATCATATCTATTAGTTAATTACTTAAATATGTGAAATCGTCGAGTAAACTTTGAACGAAGTGTTATATACACTAATGTCCAAATTTATCTTTATATATACAAAAACTAATGATATTCAATGAAATATCCAATCAATGTTATCCATATTTGCAGGGAATGTGGGAAAGTAAGCCAATCAAAAGTATTCAAAAAGCATCAATCAAAACCATTACCCAATCAAAAGTATTCAAATGGTTTCTAATATCGAATTCTAGGCTTACGTCATTCCGAAGTTGTATTGCGTTCTCTGTACGCAAAGTAAATACCTGAGTGAATTTCTGGAACACAGCGTTTGATTTCAGTGTGTAAGGACTCAAATCGGTTCATTATGGTTTCGAAGTATCATCTGGTAGAATCTATGAATTGGCGACTCGTAGGCCGTTTAAAAGCAAGGCAGCCAATCATAAAAGCAGCCAGATGTCTGAATATATCAAGACAGACAGTTTCTACGTTATGGAAGCAATTTCGAAAAACGATGGAACTGTTGTAAAAAGCCTGATATGGTCGTAAAATGAATGACCACTGCTTATGAAGATCAGTATCTGGCAATAATTGCTCGTCGTAACAGGAAGTTTACTGCTCACCAGTTAAGTTCAGAATTTACAGCCGCCACTGGAACTGCTGTAGCAGAAAGGCCTTTTTCCATAAGCTTTCTGTATACTGCAAACAGTATACAGAAAGCTTATTGAAAAATGCCTTTATGCCAGAAAACCAAGGATATGTGTTTCATTGTCTTCACAACAAAAGAAGGATAGCTTTTAATTTGGTGCAAAGAACATCAGAACTGGATTGAATAACATTTAGGGACGATAATGCTTGTCCACATCAAGCAAACCTCGTTGACGAATTTCTTGAAAGTGAAGATACTTAGCGAATGCCGTGGCCAGCAAAATCTCCTGATCTCAACCCGATAGAGAACTTCTGGGGCTTCTCGTAGACATCCTTTCCAAGAGATATAAATTATCTGAAGACGGCATTGCTGGAAGAGTGGAGCTTATTTCCCCAAACTGTGGTTATTGATGTTAATGCCAGCATAAAAGAACTTGTGATATGTGCATACAAGTCAAGGGAGATGTCATTCTATATTAAATTCGTAAGGCTTCATTTTTTTTCTGAATTATCGTTTTTTTTTTGAACTCTCTTTGTCACATTTTATTACCATTTTCATTATCTCATGCAACAATTACACTCATGTTCATAAATTAAGGATAATGAATTTAAGGCAAAGAAAGAGACAGTAGCAAAACAAATTTGATTTATTTGTAAAGTCTATTTATTAAACAAAAGGTAAAGAGCAAAAAGATGCTATATGTTTGGCATAATTAATAAAAATTGCGATTTTTACTCCTGGAGCAAATTTAAAAAAAAAAAAAAGAACGTATTTACAAAAACAGTATAACATGGTTAGTATGATGGTTAATATCGAATATGTCTCCCGGACGATGCAATACAGGCCTTTTACAACGCCTAGGCATGCTGAGTATCAAATTATCAATCTGATCTTGGGGAATATTACACCACTCATCAAGCAATGCCCTCCGAAGTTCCGGTTGACAGGTGGGAGGGGGTTGACGGGCTGCAATTCGTTGGCCAAAGCATATCCCACACATGCTCTATTGGATTCAAGTCCGGTGAGTATGCTGGCCAATCCATACGGGTGATATCCTCCAATTGAAGGCATTCGTCTACAATGTTTGCACGGCGAGGACGGGCGTTGTCATCGATAAACAGAAATCAGCACCCATGGCGCCCCGAAACAAACGTACATGTTGTTCCAGAATGACATCCCGATAGATGCGGCCTGGCATCGTTACACTCTGAACATGCAGATCAGTTCTGGAACCAAGAATAATTCCTCCCCAAACGAGCCATCCTGCACCACCGTAACGGTGTTGTTCAATGGTGTTCTCTTGGTGGTAACGGGTACCTGACGCTCTCCATATGAAAGTCCGGCGATAATCAGACTGCAACCAAACCTGGACTCATCGGAAAACATCACACAAGACCACTGTTGCGGTGTCCACAATGTATGCTCTCTACTCCAGGTTAATCGCAGGCGACAGTGAGTTGCGGTAAGTGGAACACATCTGACAGGCCTACGAGCATAGACCAATGTGCCCTAAGCGTCTGTACACGGTCTGCCTTGAAACTGTCGTACCGGTAGCTGAAGAGAGCTGACGAGGCAGGTCTGATGCTGTGCTCCGTCTGTTTCTTTTGGCAGTAACTGCTAAATACCGGTCCTCATTCGGCGTTGTAACTCGGGGGCGACCTGTGCTGTAACATCTACTCACATTACCATCCTCTTGTAATCGTTACCAAAGCCTGAGATGACACACTGGGCGATTCCAAGTTCCTCGATACTCCAGCTGGGTACGTCCGCATTCCAGTCGTTCGATAATCTCTACCACGTAAAAATCATCCAAATGCTTCCTTTGTGTCATAACTATGCGGTTATTGCACTGAAAGGCTTTTAAAGCGCTTGTGAACAATTTTACTTTTGCCATTATTCCTTATATACCCCTCTCGTCATTGTGACGTACTATCCGCGCCATCTGGTGGTTTCCTGTAATTTGCATATTCTTCTTCAAGATGTGTGTGATAATTCTACAAGTGAAATTTTTATTTTAGAGTTCAATTTCTGTGTGATTCTGAATTATCCTTAATTTATGGATATCTTATGTAGTGTTCTTAAACTTTTCTTTTGTATTTATGTGTCATTTCAGATAAATTCATAAAGTTATAAGACACAGTTGCTGAGAAATCCTTGAATTTATGCATGTAAAGATACCTTTGACATGAATGTATCACAAGAATATTACACTAATTCTAATACTGAAAACATTACAAGGAATTCAAACGAAGTAATACATATTTTGTTACACTCTCAATGGTAAGATCTGTGAGTTCGGCCTTTAAGGAAAATGGATGGATTTTCTGGCCTACGGATGTATCAAAAACGATATTCGACATAAACGGGAATTTTGTTGTTCTGTATCACTTGTCGTGTTAAAAATATTTTATTTATGTAAGTTCGAGAAGCAAAAGACAATTTTGTGAACAGGAACTATTTAATATATTGCCCATATGGGGATAACCTTTAGATTTTTCATCAGAAATTCAACTTATTTTATTAATTGATGTATCTTAATTCTAATTCTAATTTCTTAAAACTAAAGCCTGAGTTTTCAATATTTTATTTTATTAAATTTAAATGCAACCTTCAAAAATACGAAATGTATGTGACAAATTTTTCAAGAAAATGTAAAAAAAAAAAAAAAAAAGTATATGCCCTTCGTCACAATAATTGATAACAACATAAAATAATTTC
>BPLR01013389.1:0-33731 GCA_021605095.1 Caerostris extrusa | reverse complement strand
GTTACGTATTGCTGTCTTAAGAATTGCAGATGATAAGATTGTCGTTATTTTATTACGTCCCAAACATTTCAGTACAAAAGTAAACACATACAGTCGTTTTTTATTTTATGTTTAGAAGAAATAATAAAACTATTTGCACAGCAGAAAATAAAAGCTGTAGAAGATAACCTTTATCTTTGCAAAAGGTATTTTGCGATTTGCGTAATTTTAGCATCTTAAAGTATCATTTAAGAAAATATTTTCAATTATTTTATTATAATTTGAAATTATTATAAAAAGAAATTAAAAAAAATATTTAAACCATTAAAATTCAAAACTATGAATTATTAAAATTTAAAATTTTGTTAAAACTTTCTAATTTTTTTATTCATTAAGCCTTTTTTTAAATTATAATTATAATTTATTTAATGAAATAAATCGTTTTACTTAATTAACAAATGCTATTTTCATTGTTTGTTTAGAATTTTACTTTGTTATTTGTGTACATAAGATCTAAAGAAATATATTATTTAAAACAGTGCCTTTTTACAGTAATTTCTTTGTCAAACAAAAATATCCTACTTTTATATGCTTGCTTTGTTACATGGATATGTTCAAGCTTAAGTAAAATTACATAATTGAGATAAAGATACAGTAAAATTATTTATTAACATACGAGTTGATTTATTACACAACAAAGTGCAAGTTATTTGTTAAAACAAAAATGCGTGCCATTGGAAATTAATAATAAATACAAAAACAATAAGTTCTCTTGGGAACGAATTAGTCTCGGTGTAATTATGTAATCTGCTAACATAAACTTTCTGTTATTCATATATATAAAATTTTTCCCATTACAGTTATTCTCTACAAGCACTATTTTCTGGGTAGTAAAATAAACGCCAATTCGTTATTCTGTCCGAGTTTTTATTGTGACTAAAACAGAAATATTTTTTAAAGTAGAAAATTCTATTATCGTCTGCATCGGGATCGCCATTTTTTTTTAACACAACACAAGCAAAGAAATAAAATAATTTTTTAAAAATGACTATGTTTTTGGCATAATTTACTAATTAAGAAACGTTAATTTTCCATTTATCTTTTTTTCCATAGTGTATATTACGATTATTGCAAAGACTTATCCGAAAAAGTTCGTTAATATTTGTGTAATTGTTAAATATTTAATTGAAAAAGAACTAGAAAAATACAAATTTAAATAAGAACTAGGAAAAATAATTTTTAAATCTGGCAATCGATTAAATATTATTTATCGTTTTCTTTAATGCTTTTTTTTTAAAAAAGAATATAATCCGAAATATTATGCGTAAAAATTGAGTTAAAAATGGCAAGATGAAAACCAAAATATTCTAGAAATGATGTTTTTTATGAAAATTCATGATTTTTGTAGAGGTAATAACTATATAAAAATATTTTTTCCTTTCTTTAAGAAGATTTTAGTATTTTTATTTATATTTGTATTTGTATTATAAATGAAAAATATATATACAATTATATATATTTTAGTAATTTTATTTATTAATAATTTCAAACAAATACATTCTCAAATATTCATACGGAATGGCTAAATATTCTAAGATAATTCTGAATACATTTTAAAATTAAAGTTTCTTTACTGTTAGTCAAGCTATCAATAAAGTCGAATAGTGAACAAAAAGGTAAAACGAGAACAATATTACAATTACATGCAAAAGAATAGAAACTTGGTGCAAAAGAATTTTTATTTAGCAATTTTGTTTTGAAGTTAAAAATAAATTCTAGTATATACAATGAATTCCCGAAAAACATCTGGATAGCAAAATAAACTCCAATTCGTTATTCTTTCAGAATTCTATTGTGAGTAAAACAGAAACATTTTAAAACAGAAAATTCTATTATCGTCTGCGTGTTTCTAGTAGCACGTGGCTGCCATTTTTATTTTATTAATGTACACAACACAAACAATTTCTTCGGTCCGTTGTATAATGATTCCTATAGAAAATAGGTTTGTTAAATTTATAAACAAAGATTGGTTCTATAATTCACTAAGAGTTAAGCTGTGGGTAAGTTATATATTCAATTCACTAATTTTAATTGCTTATAATAATAAAGTTCTTATTTTGTAATAAATATCACAATTGGTAATAAAGACAGCCATTTTTAAAATATGTTTGATGATTAAAAACTTCTTGTTGACGTTAAAATTGGATTCGATTTTTTTTTATTGATTTGCTTGATAAAATTTATGTATTTTATTTTTTTTTTTAAGATCTGTTTTATTAAAATTGATACTAGACATTAATAATCTTTGATTCCAAAAATTGTCTTTTTTGTCAAAAGATTTGTCTGTGGTTATTTATTCAAACTATTATTCTTCAAAATATCGTAGAAATTCTTATTTTATTTTTTATTTAAAATGTGTAAAAATAAATTTAAAAACTTAAAATCATTAGATGGTTTCAAATTGTATTGATTATTTTCGAAGTTTATTTTATGTTTGGTTTTCATATATAAAATTACTCAAATTTATTTTAGATTATCTAAATAGTTTTAAATATAAACGGTTCTTTTCTTTTAATCTGATAAATAATAATTAAACCTTGGAATTCAAATGATTATGATTGCTAAATAGATAAAAAAAAAATTGACACTGCTTAATTTTTTTTTAATTTGACTAAAATATTAATTTATTAAAGCAAGACATCTCTAAAAGATTTTTAGTTCAGATTAGTTCAACAAACTAAAAAAAATACTAAGTGACTTTGTATTTTTTGTTAACCACTATAGAATCATAGGTTCTTTAATACTTTGTTAATAATGGCTCTAAAATATTTCATACAATAGACTAAATACTGATTTGGATCATTAAATAAAGACTGACAACTTATATTTTAACGGAAATAAAAATCAATTCATGCTCAATCACTGTCGCACATTAAATCCATTTTCAGTGTTCAAAACTTAACTGCGTCGTTATTTAAAAAAAAAAAATTACCGTTGTTGTTTGTTGGATTTAAAATTACCGTTTATGTTGTTGTTTTAACAAAGAACGAATACTTTTTCAAATAATTTTTAGCTTAAATGACTCAAAACAAACAACATCGTAACCATAACAATGAAAAGGTAGAGAAAAACATTGAGAATAAATCTGCAACTAGCACACTATTTACTATGTTGAATTTTGCCCAATTCACCAGTTGACTTTTGATTGCATTGAGTACTATGATGAAGTATACCTAAATTTACGGTATAATTTTTTTTCTTTTAATTTAATTAAACAATATTTCTGTTTTGTGTAGATGCAGCTGATGATATTTATTTTAAATGTTGGAATGTGAAAGAAACAGTATTCAATAAGATTTAAATATAATTCACATGATTTAATAAAAAGCGACTTTTTGTGCTATATAATTTGTATTTGGTGAACGGTATTAGATATATAAAGTGAGATTCGCGAGTTTAAATTAAGACATTCGATGCAAAATTTTCCAACTAAATAAAATATATTTAGTCTTTTTTTTTTGTGATCAATTTATATTACATTTGCTATTTTGACTTTTTGTTTTAAATGATGCTTTTGAAACATAAAATTTTAATCAATTTATTTTGTTATTGTTGTACATCCAAATTCTTAGTTTAGTTGCGTTTAATTGTGAATTTAAGTTTCACAGAAAATGGAATTATGTTTTCTCGTCAATATATGCAATGTATGTTGATGCAAATGTTCTGCCGTTCCTTCATAAATACTTACATTATTACTTATTTTACTTTGAGCTCAATCTGTTTAATATACGCATAATCATATACGAATTCTAAATTTTTGTTTTTTTTCTATTTAATAATGTTTAATGTACCCACAGAATACAAGTAAATCATGAAAGAGTTCTTGCAATATAGGCGTGAATTGTTAAAATTTCCTATTCTTTAATTAGATTTATAATATGAATTTAAAATAATATATTTCTTGTCTGCTTTACGTATTGGGAAATATATAGGACATTGCTATATGTATTAGAAAATGTATTATGTAAAACAGCCATTTACCATAATAGATAGTAGAATTATAGGCAACGCAGCAGATTAAAATGAAATAAATGCTTTTTGTTCACGCGTATGCGTTGATATCTCAAATATTTTGCGTCTTATAATTTAAGTATACTACATATAAATCCTTTTTTTACATAATTTTGAATCCTTTTAATCTAATAAAGGGCATAATTAAAATGACTTTCCACAAACAAAATCTAACGGCGGCCTGATGGTCAGCGTTCTGGCTTTTGATACCACAAGCTTCAGGTTCGAATACTGACAGTGGTATGTATGTGAGTGGTTCGAAATCCACTTTAAATAATATGTCGGTGTCTACTTAGCCTAGTGTGCACAAAATGATCGTAGAGCGACAAACCAGACAATATCTAATTAGATTTTCTTTATCAAATAAAAATCGCAATTTATTGTAGTGAAATTAAAATAAAATAAAGGAAATAATTGTGTCTGTATTTATATTTAAAATATATATTACTTAACTTTTTGTCTGTTTCAAAATTATGATTTTTTTTTGCATTTATTGCGAGATTTTTGAGATTAAAAATTTTGTATTTATTTTGTGATGCATATGGAAGTTTTTAATACTGATATTTCATCCCGAGTTTGATCGGGTATCTCTTGTGCGATATGATTATCAAAATAAAAAAAACATAGACTATTAGTTTTATAAATTAAAACGATGAAAATGGAGTTGGTGCGATAAAATTTTACGCAATATTAGATGCAAGTTATTGCTGCAGATATTACTGTTCGCAGTAAATATTCTGATTGCGTAGAAATATTACACGATCAATCTTGTGAAATAGCATAACACATTCTAGGGAATTTTGTGAATCCCAATTGCGCAATCGTTATTTTCAATTTCCTCATAACTGTCAGATTGAAATACATTACGATGTTTGTGAAAACCGTATAATACTTGGTCATATCTGCTACAATAAAACGAATTTAATTTATGCATTATTATAACTTCACTGTATTATTTAAAAGTGTATTTAATATTGGTGCTTTATTGAATTGCATTAATTTATATGCTCTTATAAAATAAATTATTGTTAAAGATATTTTCGTAAAATGATATAATTTTATGAGAATGTCTTTAAATATTATTGATATTTGAACCTTATTTTAACCCTTTGCACTCGAAGTTTTTCATTCGTATTACCAGCAACTCGAAGCGATTTTAGTGAAAAGATTATATTCACATGTAAGTTTGATATACGCATTATTTATATTGTTACTTGCATAGTCTCCGTAGCGGAGCCCTCGAGCTTGAAGACAAATTTTAAATGATTCCGCTCCGGAGCCCTCGAGTGCAAAAGGTTAATTAACCAAAATTATATGAAATCTCTAGCTCATATTTATGAAAATTCTACGTAAAGAGAAAAAATTATCATAATCTTTAATTAACTGATAACAATTTGTTTATAAATTATTTCAAAAATCAAATCGCTTTTTGTGCGCTTTTTTTATGCGGTATATGAAAACAAATTGTCCATCAAAAACATAACATCAGTACAAAGTTAGAATTTTAAAAAATACACTGAAACCTATTTTTGAAGTCCATATCCAATTCACAAAAACATATTTGGGTGCTTTTTTAATTCAAAAATCAAAATTCATTCAAAAGTGTTAAAATTTTTCTTCCAAATAATTAGCTATTTAAAGGATAATTTTAAGATTATGAAAAATATTATTTTTGTTGCTTACATGTATAACTAAATGCCAAATTTTCTTTCAAAGAATCTCATTAGCCTTAGATTTAGTCCAGGGATGGGCAAACCTTTTCGGTCGCGGGCAAAAAAAAAAAAAAGTGCGGCGGGCCGAGATAAATTCTTCGAAAATCTTAAAAACGATATACAAGTATTACAATTTAAATATGTTAATGAGATGAATGAAATTGCAATTTCGTTTTTAAAAGTTCCTTATAGTGAGGTTCGATATAATGCATGCATATATGCAATAATTCTTTTTAAGGTTCATTGTTGAAAACACTTGTTCTTCATATAAGATGAAGCAAAACATAGCACTGATTTTCTGGGTGTGAGATATTAAATTTGGGAAACATACTTTCAATAATGATTTGTAAAACTAACTTGTTGGCGCCAATCTACAGCTATACTAACAAAGAACTTCCGCTTTTAACACTTTACCGATTGAAAGCTGTCGGTGCTTGCTATTTCCGTCGATTTATGTTTTGTAGAACAAAAATAGAGAAAGCAAAAAGATCATCAGTCCTTTGAAAAAAAAGGAAGAAAAAAAATAATATCAAAGTAGAAAAGGGGTTGGATATACAATATAAAATGTATATTTCTTTTAATTTGCTTCGGACCGGCAAGTTAAAATTCTATCGGTTGGCCGGATAGAGCTTTCCGGTGGGCCGGAGTTGGCGCATCACTGATTTAATCAATAACATTAATTTTATGTAGCTAAATTTTTTTTTTTTTTTTTCAATGCAGCTGGCAAACAGACATGGACGTCTTTGGATGCCTATAAGGGCTGCACCGATGTTACTCACTTTGCATTACCCAGGGGACGCGTGTAACTTGATGGTAAGCCACGGACGCGGAGTAACAATGCCCCCGCAGCGCTCTACTATCCTATTAGGACCGGGACCTACGGCTTAAAGTGGATTCCGAACCACTACAACACCCATGGGCAAAGCCGGATTTGAACCCGATGCCTGTGGTACCGAACGCCAGAGAGCTAGCCATTCGGCCATCAGGCCCTATGTAGCTAAATTAAATATATAGAGTTTTTAAGTCTTAATTTTAATTTTTTTTTTTTATTAGTTTAAAAAAGACACAAATATTTTGACATCGTGTCACCTTTTAATTTCAATATGTTATGAATGTTTGCTGTCAAAACCACTGTACCGAGTTTAAAAAAAGTACGATAATTTAAGAACTTAATTTAAACTTTAGTTTAGGATAATTTAAGATTTAGTTGCTTTAATTTATTCAGGAACGAATATTTTAAAGTGTAAAACATCGATTTATTTTTTATTGCGATTTTGTTCTTTTATATTGACAATAATTCAATAAAAAATGAGAATATAAAAAACATCAACGTAAATGGCCTTTGAATCAAGAATGGACTTCATACACTCTGGTCTTACGGATTCTTATCTATTTTGGTATATCATGGTTGCTTTTGTAGTACAAGAATCTTTATTTTTTTAATCTCTTTAAAGACAATAGAGAGTTTTTTGCTTACCGTATTTTGGTCGTCCGTTAGCTTTTTCTCCCTAGCGTGCATGCTCATAGGAAATTGCGCATGCGTATCTGTAATAATATTTCCTATGAGCATGCGCTAGGAGAAAAGCTAACGGACGACCAAAATACCGTACTCAAAAACTCTCTATTGTATCAGCTGTAATATATAGCCAAAGAGCAGGTTCTAATGGCCAATATAATCAGAAATCTGGGTATTTAATATGTCATTTATCTCATAGAATTGCTTTATTTCAGAAACCTTTACATGAAGTGAATCTTAACCTAATTAAGAGCATAGCAAATAGTTTCCTGCACTATTTGTTCAGATTTCGTGCGTAAATATGTGCTTGAAATATGCGTATTTAATTGCACTACTTATTTTTATTTCAGGACGGATTACAAACGGTGGCAGGTTCTAGCAAATTACGTTATCCGCTCACTGTATCATATCGGGAACGTCGGCGTTGCATGATATGGATATCCATCAGATTTTTTTTTTTTTTTTTTTTTTTACATGACTGGTCTTACTTGGGGTCTGATGGCCGAGTGGCTAGCGCTCTTCCTCTTTGTACCACAGGTATCGGGTTCGAGGTATGGGTGTTTGTAGTGGTTCGGAATCCACTTTAAATTGTAGGTCCCGGTCCTAATAGAATCGTAGAGCGTTGCAGGGTCATTGTTACTCCGCGTCCGTGGTTTATCTTCAAGTTGCACGCGTCCCCTGGATAGTGCAAAGTGAGTAACGTCGGTGCAACCCTTACGGCATAAAAGATCACGGTCTATCTTGCCAGCTGCATTAGAAAAAAAAAAAGCCTGATCTTACTTTTAATTATACTTCAGCTTTTTTTTATTTTATTTTTTAAGGAGAAAAATGCTTGTGTTAGATTCGGAATATTCTTCCTCATTCATAAATTGTTCTCTTCCGCATCTGTTTTTCCATACTACTCCAATATCTGAGCTGCTATTATTTTGTCTATTGTCAATATTTTGTATTTCTTTCCATCCTTTTTATTTCCATTGTAATTTGGGTGATAACTGGATCCTATTAAGAAGATTATGTATTGTTTGTTATAGATTTTCACACTAACCATACAATTGTGAGAGAAGTACTATATTAGACGAAACTGTTCTGTTAAAAGTACTACTTAAAATGATACTGTATACACATGCGCCAGTTTATAATTTATATAAACTGTAAATAATAATAAAAAATTATAATTTTTAAATTTATACAAGCATTGAAACAAATTACATTTTACAAACCTAATATTTTATTCAGAAAATAACAATGATAAAGTCTATAACATAGCAGGTTATTATTACAATATTTTCAAAGCAATAATCATAAAATATTATAAAACGTTATGAAGCGGTGATATTCGTCGAGGTTTTTTTTTTTTTAAAATTTTGTAATGAATAATTTTCACACAAATTTTATTCTGTTTTTCACTTGCCATTTTTTTAATTAAAAAACTGCACATATTATGAAGAGAATTAATAACCATTTGGAGAGATTATTATCCTGCATTATTGAATATCCATTGTTAAAACAGCTGTTCAAAGAATACTAAAAATACTTGAAATACCACCAGTACTGTTTTTAATATTTCAATACCTTTTAAATATTGATATAAAAGTAAAACAATCATTTTATTGATTGAATTTTTTTTTTTTTTTTTGTAAATAGTACTTGAAAGTACTAAGTTTTTGTAATAGTACTTTTTTTTTTTTGTAAATAGTACAATCTTGAAAATAAATTAGTTATTAAATAAAAGCAACGTGTATTAATCAAACTTATGAAAATATAAAAATAAATTCATTTATAAATAAGATTCATCAATTAATTATTTCCTTGCCGAGATTTATGAAATAATTAATCAATTACATCAATAATAAGATTTACGAATCAATTACTTTAATAAAAGATTTACGAATCAATTATTTCATCAATAATATTTACAAATCAATTATTTTATTAATAATATTTACGAATCAATTATTTTATTAATAATATTTACGAATCTCTTATTATTGAAATAATTTTTATGAATAAATTATTTCATTAATAAAATTTATAAATCAATTATCTCATAAATAAGATTCATAACTGAATTAATTCATTCAGCAAAGAGATTTTTAATTGTGTTTTAAATTAAAGTTCTATTAAATCATATCAATATATTTATATGCCTAGTCTAACCAACCTTATCGACGTATTTCATTTATATTTTGAATTGCGTATTTTTATAACGCAAAAATGTCATAAATGTAAGTGATTTGAAATCAGTTAATTTATCTATTTCTCTTATATTTCAATAACTTCAATCAGGCATTTTATTATTTATTTGAATTAATCTCATTTTACGAAAACTTTTATAAAAATCTTTTTTTTTTTGATTTTTCAACTGCTGTATTTTATAGTAGAACAAAGGAGAAATAATTCACAGTGTCGTAACCTTCCATTTATTTTCCTACATTAACTATAATGCCCGTACACTACTAGCCAATTCAAATTCTGTGGGTACCGTAAAAATTCTACAAGAAACAGCCGAATTATAAATATTTATTGCTTTTTCACTCGTGATATCGCTCCCCTACGGAATCGTCATTGTCTAAAAAGCTTTCTTTAAATCTCCATAAAGAACATTGACGAGTGAAATGGTCTATTCTTCAAGGCAATGCAAAAATCCAATTTTTTTGTTATTTTACCATCAGTATACAACGTCTATCAAGTTACTTCAAGACATATCAATTTCTGAGGCTCATTCTTGATTTTTTCCCTTGATTTAGCTCTCTTCTGCATGAATCGTTCAGAATGTGCTTTCTGCACAGCCCAGCCATATCCTGGATCTTAGCCTATTGTCTCGTTCATTGAAGTTCCTGAAGCGAAGGTGATTTCAAGAAAATTATGCTTTGCACTTTTCATTGGATTTCTTCGACATTTTGAGGTACTAAAATTTGGATAGGTGAGTAAAATTCGATTTCATGTTGATTCTTTTATTAAAAAATTTAATTTTTATTTTTAATCACCAATTGGTATATCATTAGATAACGTTAGGTGCATTAAGTCGTAAGAAAAATTCAGAATACACTTCGCATTTTATTCTGTTTTCTTTATAGTAAAATTTTTAAAACACTCGTCATATACAAAGTAAATTTGGATGATTATGCATTAAATTTGGAGAATTATATTGTTTTTATAGAAAAATTGCTAATGCTACTTTTAGGCAAAAATTAGATAAATTAAGTGTTTCAATCATTTTAATAGCCATTAAAAAAAAAGGTAATTATGTTTGACTAATTTTGGGAATGCTAAAAAAAAATATTTAAATAAGGATCATTATTAAAAAAAAATTTTTATATGTTGTTCAAATGCACCTGGCAGCACAGAGACAGTTAACCTTTATGCCATAAGATAGGGCTGCACCGCTTTGAAGCATTACTATGTGTAGTTTGAAGATAGGCTACGGATGCGATTAACACTACACCTACAACGCTCTACGATCATATTAGACCAGCGACCTACGGTTTAAAGTGGATTCAAACCACTGCAAACATGCATGGCACCGCCGGGACTCAAACCCGAAATCTGTGATACAGAGCGCTATTCATTCGGCCATCAGGTTCCTGGATTATATATTATATTCAAACACATATAAAATTTAAAAATAGTTAAATATATTATTTTAAAAAATAATATAATTTTTTATTTATTGATTTCTACTATAAATTTAAAAAAAAATCTTAGATCAAAAACTTGAAAATAAAAAAAAAAGTAGTATTCAAATAAATATTTTTAAGCAAATAATATTTTTAATTTAATGATCGTCCAAATTTATTGGATGATTTGGATCCAATTTATTGTTATTTAATTATCGTCCAAATTTATTGAATCTTTGGAAATTTTCTTTATATGTAAAGTTTTGAACGATTTTAATTTTAATATTTATTATTTATTAAAGAGTGTTTAAAAATTTTACTATTTATTAAAAATTTTCAAAAATGAAAGTTTTGTGTATCGTATAAAAGAATTTCACTAAATGTTTTACTATAAAAAATACTGAAAAACGCCGTAAATTCTTGCTGAACCGACCTGATGGCCAATTGGCTAGAATATTTCCACAGGCTTCCGGGCAACTTGATTGTGGATATTCGCGAGTGGTTCAATTCACGTTAAACTGTGATCCCAATTGTCCCAAAGTTGCACTTTCCTAAAAGCTACAAATCATTTCTAAAAAAAACAAACTTCATTCATTGCAGTAAGTCAAAATAGATTCAAAGCTTGTAGATTCAAATCAATAATCTTTTATGCTTTAACCTACACGCCCTGCCACTGTGAGTCACTATGAATCATGCTAACCCAGAACTGGCAAAAAAATTACAGTTAAATAATTATTTTTTTCAAATTCCTGATTATTATTTATTTGATTATTAATAAAATTATTCAAATAAAAATGACTTAGTTTTAAAAAAAAAGTACCAAAAGAAATTTCTATAATTTCTTAATTTTATGGGATTATACATACAAATAATTATAACTTGGTAACTATCTGATAAATTCTGTGCATTTTAATTTATAAATGGCCCTTTATTGGAGGAACGTTAACTATGAGACAGAACCTTATCGACAATTGTATCTTATGTAAATAATCAATAGTATTTGCTTTGCAAAAATTCAGGCACAGAAAATCCGTTAGTTTGATTCTGATTATATGTTTTGTGATTTCCAAAATGTTGGAATTGTCATTAGGCAAAGTGATATAAACTGTTTATTGAGTTGCTAGTCAAACGGTTTATTAGCATGTACGGTATGCAATATACTTGAAGTATTTCGAGAAAAAAATATTTTAAGGGGCACAGTAATTAAATTTGACAGTATGCACAGTAGAGGAGGAGCGTAGGAAGAATTTATCGATGAATATACATTATTTTTTTTTTTTTATTATTTATCGAAAAATAAACTAATTAAACTTGCCATAGAATAACTTCTGTAGTAAATAAATTTTAGTTTTTCTTTGTTTTATTTTCTTTATTATCTTAAGTTTAGTTTCTTTTATTGCAAGAAACCGGTTTTTAAATAAAGTTGTGTCGTTTAGTGTAACTCATGTTATTTGTGTAAAACGTAATGTCAGTTTAGTTTTCCTCTTAAAAAAACGTGCACTTGACAAAAGTACCGAAATCCATTACAGGAATTCTTTGCATCAGAATTCGAAGAATTCAGAAGGTAATAGTGTCCACATTGGGATATAAGATACAATGCGATTTGAAATTGTTCCTCATAATCAAGAAATGAGTGCTAAATTTAAAAGATGTGTTGAAAGTGTTTCTATTCCTCATCTTCGCAAATCGCACAATTTTGAAGTAAAAATATTTTTTTTATTGTCTTTGCATATTATAATTTTGAGTGTTTATTTTTTAGTGGTGTATAGATGTTTAGTGGATGTCTATTTTCGATTTCTTCTATTAGCTCACACTCTCCCTATATATATCTTGTTCAAATTTTCAATCGTTCATAAAATACTTTTTTCTTCATCCACTCACGTTCAAATGCATTTTTTTAACTTTTAATGGATGACACTGGATGTTAATACAGTTTTTTCAAATATTAATTCATTCATTAAATTTAATTAATTAATTTTAGTTTTTTTAGATTTAACTTGCATATATCTACCAATAGATAGCGCCAGATAAATTTAATAAAATGAATGAAAATTATTTATAAAGGTCTTTCTGCAATATAGTGAAAAAAAGTAGGAATTGACTTAAAAAATTTTTTTTATATTACTTGTTTACTTTTAAGCAAATAGTATTTTTTTTGAGAACTTGATACAGAATAAATAATGAAAACAATTATTGATTGAGAAAATTGAAAATTATTATTGATAGAATTTTAGAAAACTTGATATAAAACTATTCGAGAAAAAGGAAATTTGAGTGGCATTTCTTACAAAGGACGATTACGATTATTGGAGTACCAAGGTCGACAGACCCGCACGCATCTCCAGCTCCATAATTTTTAAATAAAAACAAAAATGTAATTAACTGCTGAAAAAGTTGCAAAATTCATCATTATTTCAATGTCATATTAGTGCTAATCTTTTTATATGTTTAGTAAAACTATGCTTATTTTTAGGTAATAATTCTTGTATTCTTTTCTTCGTTTTTGATAATCGTAATAAATTTATAATTGAATAAATATTTTTGTTTTAATAGTATATAGTGAGGAAGTTTAAAGTATAAAACATGTAGGCTATGTATTGTATTATTTCGGCCCAACATTAAAAGGGCCTGAATGGCCGAGTGTCTGGCGCTCGGTTCCACAGGTTTCGAGTCCCGGCTGTACCATGGATATTTGTAGTGGTTTGGAATGCACTTTAAGAAGTAGGTCCCTGTCTCATATGACTGTAGGGGACATAACATCACGCAACTCGGAGACAAGTCAAACTTTTACCTACGGGTGCTCCATCACAACAGACGCTGCCCCTTTCCCTTTAACCATGAGTCCATACTGGTCCGTGGGCTTATGGTTTTGTATTTAAAATAATGGTAATAAATAAATAATTAATAATAAATATAATAAATAATTAATAATAAATATAATAAATAATTAATAATAAATATAATAATAAATAATATTATAATAAATAATTAAATAACATATGGTTTGTATTTGAAATAAGTAATTACGACTGTATTTTGTTTTTAATTTTAAAAGGTTAGACTAAAGTTTCTATAAAAAGATGTTTATTTAGCTCTATTCGTAAATTAGACCATGATAAATTCAGATAATAACTAAATGGCATTATCATGTTCATGGATTAATTCTATTTTGTTTGAAGATTGAAATGCAGTCTTTAAAAAAGAACTTGAAGAATGTTTATAAAGTTGGTTTTCTTCTTTAAACCACGCCCTAATATCATGCCGAACAGTTGTGGGTCGTAAAACTTCTTGCATGTCAGCCGAAATTAGGAAGATTTGTAATAAATTTGTTCATAACATTATTGCACAAATGTTATTCCTTAAACATTGTACGATATTGAAGATTTATATTATTATAATCGAAGTTCAAATGAAAATATTTTTGTATGCTGTTTAATATTACTTTCAAGTAAAATGACACTAATTGTTTGAAAGTGCTTAGGAAAAATTGCTATGGTTACTGATATCAATATGTTAATTTAAAACATCAACTAATAACTTCAGTAGACTTTAACGTGCGCCAGATAAGCTGACACGCACTGACGACCGAAACGGAGGTCAGATCCGTTTCATTATCATTATGATGGGCAAATTTACTAGTAGTTTGATACTTAAAAATAAATGTAACTTTTCAATACCAAAAAAATTTAATTTTTTTTTATTAAATAAGATTTTTAAAAATGTATAAAATAATAGTAAAAAAAACCAACAATAATTTATCTCATAGTTAAATGAAGACATTACATTCATTAATGTCTACATTATCTCCCTTTAACTGAAAGTTTTTGCTCGCCAGAATCTACTCAGTAACGCTATCTCGGTGTTCCCCATACGATGATGTTTTCCCTTACCGTATTTGTTTCGGTGCCAGAGGTTTCGGGTTCGAGTCTCGGCGGTGTCATAGGTGTTTGGAGTGATTCGGAATCCACTTTAAACTGCAGGTCCTGGTCTAATAGGATCGTAGAGCGTTGCGGGGGCCATTGTTACTCCGCGTCCATGGCTTATCTTCAAGTTACATGCACCCCCTGGGTAATGCAAAGTGAGTACGTCTGTGCAGCACTTGCCTTAAGGCATCCAAGACCAGACTGTCTATGTTTGCCAGCTGCATTAGAAAGAAAAAAAAAAACATTTTACAATGAAGGAGCTAGTGGCAGCTACGCGGCCAAGGATCTCTGTATTAATCTACAATACCCTCTTGTGCACAAGATGACCATAGAGCGACAAACCAATATACCATATTTGTTTACATCGGAAAATAGACGTAATTTTAAATAAATAACGTAATATATATATATATATATTGGCATATCTGACATTCTGTTTTCCGATATATTATTTAAGAATATTCTTTTTTTTTTTTTTTACGATTCATAATTATTTTTCTTTTTTTTAAGAACAACTAAAAATTTGTTATTCTTAAAAATCTTATTATCTATTTTTTACAGTTTTCTTTTTGAAAATATTAATGCAGAAATCAAGATACCAAAAAAAGATCATGTTAAAGTAGCTGGAAATAGATTGGAAATTATAATTCTTGCTGTTACTGTATTATGATCGGTCTCAATGTTTCCAGCTGCTTTCATTTTCACCTGCTGGGTTTAAAACAATATTTTTATTTGCGCTCCAGACTTCGGGAACTGAAGTTCTGAATATAAAATCTCGATAAAAGTTCGTCATATAGATATCGTATATCTTTCAGATGAATGTCATTTATTGTGAACTATGTGATATATGACTGTTTCAGGTATTTCTAATTTTAAATATATTCTCTTCCACTTTTATACTTATAAAAAATAATACGCAAATATTTTATTTTATTTTATAGTTTATATGACTTTTTGAAATTAATAACTTGTAAATTGTACATGTGGCTATTATGTAGCAAATAACATTTTTAATCATTGAAATATTTATGTATTTCATAATGATAAAAATTAAAAATTTATCTACTAGTATATAACAAATTTATCAAAACTTATTTCTGATCATACCTTACACAGATTATATTGTTATATATTTGTCTAATTATATTTTCTCAGATTGCACAATTTCAATTTATTATTAAATATCATGTATAGATTTGCATTGCTACTTTTATTTTTTTACTTCGAAAACTAACACGTAAATGAATTTTCTACTATTTAGCTTGTCTGTTTGTTTCTCCCCTTCCTTTAAATTTTAGGTTTTTTTTTTTTTCTGTTATCAACCATTTATTTTAACGGTAATTTTTTTTCTATAAATTAATTTTCATTCATATTATTATTTATTTTATTTATTTTCATCATATGTAAATTAATACTTTTTGTAAAGAAATTCTTTAATGTAAAATGGTGTAAATTAAAGTGAAAGTAGTGTGTATATGTATATATATATATATATATATATATATATATATATATATTATATTACTTTACCTTTAATTTTCTCCTGTAAAACAAGCTTTCCAGGCTATATTAGTGCGCATTTAATTGCTTAATTAACTTTTCAAATTAATAACTTTGTATTGTTTTGTAATAATTTGAAATTGTACAAAAGATTTATTAAATTTTAATATTACGTAATTTAACAGAACACATGTTTAATGAGAAGTTGTTTTTTATTAAAAAAAAAAAGATTATAAAAAAATATTTTTCATTCATAAATTGTAATATTTGCATTCCAAATATGTGAAAAAAATTTTTTGTAAAAGTCATCTTTTAAAAGCAGTTTGCAATTTGGTTTGTCGCTCTATGGTCATCTTGTGCACACGAGGGCTAAATAGACCGGGACCTACAGTTTAAAGTGCATTCCAAAACACTCACAAACATCCATGGCACCACCGGGACTCGAACCCGAAGCCTGTGGTACCGAGCGCCAGAGCGCTAGCCACTTCTTTTATAAGCAGATATTCCATGGAAAAAGTATTCATCCTTTTTCTTATTGCAAGCATTAAAAAAATATTTAAAATTTTTTATAAATAACGAATTTATTGTGTATAATTGTAATAATTTTATTCTTAATAATAAAATATATAATAATTAAAGTTATTAATTAATAGAGAAGTTTGCGTTGCGCGGTGCAAGTCATCCACTGTTATAGATAAGTTCGAATTTATTCATGACACAATGTATAAGTCAGTATATGTATATTAACATCTTAAACTAAAATTTAGAACCATCGGCTAAAAATCTCGAACTTCAAATTAATTTCAAGTTATATCAAGATGACATTCCTCAGCAGTCTTACTGCCTTGAATGTTCAATCGCGGTTTGTTTTCGCAATTGTAAAGAAGTTGTTGAAATGGCTGCTTAGTGACTAGATTAGAACGTAGAACATATTTGATCAGAATAAGAAAATAAAATCTGAAAGTATAATATTCCCAGTGCGGCAGCTAATGCAAAAATGAAACCGAATAAGCCATGCATGTACTAAGAAATCGGTTTGCGTCTGTACCAAAACGATTAAAAGGGTTCCTCTAAATTCATGGATTTCCACCGCGTATTAAAATTGTTTTTATAAGTAGTTCGAAGATTTTATTATGCTTAAATATCCTTATACGAAACTTTTGTAAAAAGGGCCTGAATGGCTGAGTGGCTAGCGCTTCGGCGCTCGATACCACAGGTTTCGGGTTCGAGTCCCGGCGGTGCCGTGGATGTTTGTAGTGGTTCGGAATCCACTTTAAACGGTAGGTCCCGGTACTAGTAGGATCGTAGAGTGTTGGGGGCATTGTTACTCCGCGTCCGTGGCTTACCATCAAGTTACACTCGCCCCCTGGGTAATGCAAAGTGAGTACGTCTGTGCTGCGCCTGCCGTAAGGCTTCCAAGACCAAGCTGTCTAAGTGTTTGCCAGCTGCATTAGAAAAAAAGAAAAAAAAAAAAACTTTTTGTAAAATATTCATTCTTTCATGATATAAACTCATGTTTGTGAAAATTGCAACACCGTGAAGGAATCGTCATAATTGAATGAAATTTAGTACACAGTTGAGTGATAGTGGTACAAATAAATGATTAAATGTTCAAAGCAAATAAACAATAACAAGAGATCGGAATCGGTATTTTGTGTAGCCACCACGCGCCGCAATAAGTGCTGCTACACGACGTGGCATGGAGTCAAACAAATTTTGAATGTCTGCCTGAGGAAGAGCATTCCATATTGTTTGTGTGCGCACCCAAAGTTCGTCTGCAGAAGCGATAGGACGAGGATCACGAGTGAGACACCGACCAATGAAATCCCACACATGTTCAATCGGCGACATATCCGGGAATACGCAGACTAAGGAAGAAGCTGTACCTGCCGTGTTGCAAAAGAAGGATTAAACAGTCCTAGCGATATGAGGGCGGGCATTGTCCTGTTGAAATACAGCGCCTGGCGAACTTTGAAGGAAGGGAGCAGCTTGGGGCTGTAGAACTTCACTGATGCACCGGTTACTGTTCAGATTGCCTACAATTCTTAGCAATTGAGATCGTCCATGATATGCTATGGCACCCCAGACCACAACTCCGGTGTTCGTCCACTGTGGCGTTCGATAATGCACTCCGGAAGGTGGCTTTCACCGGCATAGCGTTTGACACGAATTCGGCCATCATGGTACCACAAATTAAAGCGGGATTCGTCAGAAAACACGACATGCTGCCAATCAGCACACCAGTCTCTATGCTGAGCGGTCTATTGTAGCCGCAGGCGGCGATGGTTTAGCGTGAGAGGGATCCTATATAAAGGAGTCCTTGCGCGCAGTCCACGCTGCAGCAGACGTCTACGAATTGATGAAGCACACAATGAAACACCTGTAGCTATTAACCACTGTGCTGCCAATTGTCTAGAGGAATCTGTACGGTCCGTCAGCGCCATGCGGACCAGGTGTCTATCATCGCGAGCTGACGTCACATTTCGGGGTCCACTCCCGGATTTCCGAGTTGTCCGACACTCGTCCGTCCACTGCTTCCAAAGACGCATCACTGTGCTGCTGTTACGCTGCACACGAGCGGCTACTGCACGATAAGACAATCCAGCTTCACGAAGGCCGAGGATTCTCCCCTTTCAAACTCTGTAAGTTGTTCAAATCTCGCTCTCTTTCGTCGAAGAGGCATAAGTAACGATTGAGCTGACGTTTACCACTAGCAGATAATCACCGATAACCATACACGCCTTGCTACAGCCGTCTATTTATTCGGATCCATCCGCCGTTCAGAGGGCGCTGCTCAGCATACGCATGCGCTACGGATTTGAAATTCTAATCATTTGCATATCATGCGCTAATTTGCATTTTGAAATTTCAGCTCACTCGCGTAAGTCCTTCATGGTGTTGCAATTTTCAAAACATGAGTTTATTATTGATTATCATCAGCATATTTGGTCAATAGCCCAGATTGGGCCAAGGCGTTCTACTGAAATTTCCTCCAGGACAGCTTATTTTTTACTTTATTCTGCCAATTTTTCATCCTTATCACTTTAAAAATCTGATTCAAGTGAATCAAGGGCCGAGTGGCTAGCGCTCTGGCTCACGGTACCGCAGATTTCGGGATCGAATTCCGGCGGTGCCATGGATGTTTCTAGTGGTTCGAAATATACTTTAAGCCGTAGGTTCCGGTCTTATATGACCGTAGAGCGTCATAGAGCCCAATCAGACTCCTCTCTCACCCACATCATTCCCACACTGTAAAAGGGGCTACTCAGCTCTTCGCACAGTGGTGTGGTGTGGTGTGATGTAGTTGTAGTAGTAGTAGATTCAACTGAATCAAGCTACCATAGTTTTGCTTTTCCTCTTTTACGGCTAATAAAGGGTTTCGCAACTAAAACCTCTTTACTGTATTTTTTCATTCATTCTAACAACGAGCAGCCTTATTCATTCTTTTAACTTTAAAAATTTTTAATTATATTGGGCTTTTAAACATTCTGTAAATTACAAAATTAAAGCGTCTTCGCCAAAGACTAATTTCTTTGACCCCAACAAGGATACTTCTTTCTTTCAAAAAATTACGATTTTGTGTTCTCCATTTTTGTTAAAGATCAGGTTTCTGAACCATACATTATGATTGACTTAATAAGAATTTTATAAATAAGAAGCTTTGTTTCTCTGGAGCGAATACAAGATTTCAATAGAGGGCCAAGTCCAAAGAACGTTTTGTCGACCAGTTATATACGGTTTTGGATTTCAGAAACAATGTCGTTTTTTTGGGTTAACAAGAGATTCAAGAAAATTAAAACAGGGTTCAGTTTTTCAACAAGGTCAATCTTTAAATGATTGCGTGTATTACTTGATGGTGCTTTCAACACAGGCATGTACTAGGTTTTAGAGTCATTTACTATCAATCTCATACGATTCTCAGCTACTTCTAAAGAAGAGAATGCTTCTCAAGGCTGGGGCACCCTTACAACAATATTAATATCATCAGTGTAAGCTAGTAGCTGAAAAGATGTTCCGCCGAGTATCAATATTTGAATCTTTAATAGCTTTTCCAACGTAATATTAAACTGAAGGCATGGAAGAGTTTCCCGTGTCGAACATCCTTATTAACACTGAGACTTTCTGAGAAAGCAGCCATGATTTTGATTTTACAGTTGGTGTCACTCATTATACACAATATAAGTCAAAGTTTGCTTGGAGTTTTAAATTCATACATTTCATCCACTAGGTGTTTCCTACTCACACTATCAAATGCGGACTTAAAGTCAATGCATCTACTGTAGAATTTAAATATACTTTAATATAATGTTTTCTTTTCCTCATCTGATTTTTCCTCTGTGGGAGCGTAAGAATACTGTAGTTGAAAAACCGCCCTCTAGTTCTCAATTTGCAAAATCTTGATGATATAGTCTGAAAATCCGTTATGAGTTGTTTTATTCAGTTGCGTAGAACAAATCCAGCATCCTCAACGTGATGGTATCTGACAGGATAGCTATAGAAAACCACATAATCCTTAAGGCTCGTTCCCACCGAGGCGAGGTCCCACCGAGACGTTGACCAATCACTATCCTCACTATGTTCGCCTGAAATCGGTTTTAAATCCACCGCTTCGAGTTGACCTTCAACTCGAAGCGGGACTTCACTAGGTGTAATGCGATTCCTGACGTTTCGCTGTGAACGAATCGAAAAAAAAATTTTCCCTGCCGCATGTTGCGTCGTCGCCTCTCGCCTCGGTGGGAACGAGCCTTTACTGTCAAAAATGCCACTACCAGTCCACTTCATTTCCTGTAGCGCACACACATCAATTTTGTACGATCTAGTTATTGCAATAACATCAGAAGTGATCTGCTTCTGTATAAACATAAGAAGTTCCAGCTTCCAAGTTTCAAATCCAAGGACCTTTTTCCATGTTGTATCCCGAAGGGCTGTTAGTTTCTTGTTTGTTTCTTCATTAAATTTCGGAACAGAGGTTTTTTACGCGATGAAGTTGTCGGCCTGACGCCCAACCTGGATGGCCAAAGGTGTTCCTCTTAGTTTGGTGTCTTCCCTTCAACCTATCCGGTTTGTGTGATCTTACCAGTAGCTTTGCTACTGACAGGATCAACAACACACACAAACCACAGTGCCACATTAAGGTGTGAACACCATACATTATTGATTGTATTCTAAATAATTAAAAGAAAACGCAAATGAAATGAAAAGAAAAACATATCGATCTTAAAATGTTTTAAAACAAGGAATTTTCATTATTTTATTTACCATCTTATTTTAATAAAAATCACATCTATGCAAAAGCTTTTAAAACACTGCTTACTTAGTGTAGGAAAAAAAAAAAGTATTCATCCACTTTTAGATATTATGATAAAGGTAGTAGGTTAATATGTAGGTTAAAATGTAAGGTAGTAGGTTAAAAGTAGAAAAATTGAAAAATAATTTCATTTGACATTTCATAATTGCAATTGAATGTTATGTGTACAGGTTACTATGAAAGTGACCAAGTCCAGTATCTTCGTCGAGGGATTTAAATTGAAATCTAAAAAAACTAAAAATTATTTTTTGCTTATCAAGATATAAAATATTACTTAAAAATATTAAAGGAAATATTACCAGAAATAATTAGTTTTAGTTCAATATGGCATTTTATGATTGTTAAATTTTTGTATACATCTAATAAATAAACGTGAATTTTGAAGTTTTAAAAATACTTGTACCATTTCAAAATTAACTGAATATCTTAAGTAATTTACAAAAAAATAAATGAATTTATTTAAAACAAAAATGATTATTTAAACAAAATGATATAAAGATTTACTATTCTGATTTTGAGAAATCGTCAAATTTTTCGTCATATATTGTTTTTTTTTCTCTTTTCATTAAAGGATTTGTCAATCTTTTGCGCTTGAAATTATTCTTGCAAAATTAGCCGGATGTTAATTATCACTAGTAGTAGTTCAGAATTCACAAGAACAATTCATTATTTTTAATTTTCCGCATTTTATTAATCTAATGGTGGTATGTGCCAGAGTTTTTATTTTTGGTTAAAAGATCTAAAACGTGGAATTCAGTGCCATTGTTTGAAAAGAAAGAACAACTTATGTGAGGCATTGTTAGAAAATGCATCCATTGTATTTTCAACCAATCAACCCTTTTTTTTTTTTCTTGTTGATTCTCACAGTTGCTTTGTTGAAATAAAAAAATTAATGCATTCATTCATTCTACTAAAATACCATTCCTTTTAGTTCGGATTCAAGTATTTTTTTTCTTCTTTTCATACTTCTCGTTTTTTTTTTTTTTTTTTTTTTTTTTTTTTTTTTTTGCGATGTATTATTCATATTTTATTATTTGTAGATTGGACAATTTTCATCCAAGTTAATGTCATTTTAATATTATGGTTTTATACACAGAAGAACCATTATAATGCCATAATTCAATCTTTTATTGATATTATCAATAAAATAAAGTGTATAATCCTGCTGATTAAAAAGCAATCAGATGATATGTTTCAGTTAAGCTATTCCAGAAATTTGTGCTAAATATTTTTGTTGATTCATCAATGAAATACTTGTATCGTTGTATTTTAGAAATACTTATCGTTATTAACAATTTTTATGCAATTTAATCTTATCAATTTTTTGTATATCTATTGATACTGCTGTTCAAGATTTTTTTACAACTTCTCCATGATATCATTATGCTTAATGAATTGTTCAAATACTTCCTGAAAAAAAGATATAATATTGGAAAGGACTTATTTTGATTGGCCCAGGGGATATGCTTTTAGAAATTTAATAAATTGCAACTTTTCATGATATTTCAGAATTTTTGGCCTCCAGACTCTGTGTTTATTAAGACTTTTTGAATTAATATTTTCTATATTAAAAACGGCAAAAATTTATATACTATTAAATGCATATTTATTAAAATTTTATTAGTTTGACGTGTTCTATAATGAATCGTATTTTCTCGTAAGCGAATTTTTTGTTTTCGTTATTTCAAACTAATGCTAAATGGATTATCTAATGTATAAATTTTGTATTCTTATTTATTATTCTTAATTTTGTATGATATGGCTTGGACATAATTACACAGTATATTAGATTTAACAAAACATTATTTAACTTATTTTAATTGTATGAAACTCAAAGGAACTATTACTTTTGAATATTGTTTTTGGCAATTTTATAATAAGTAGTCATGCTATAACTTAGTAAATATTGTTTGTTGTGCATTGCAAACGTCAGTAGGTAGACATAGGCTTTTAAATTAGTTGTTTTATTTTAACTAAATTTATTTCAATATAAATTGCAAAATAATGAAAACTATAGTGATTGCCGCAAGTAATTATTTATATCTGAAATATTTCTGAGATAGCATAATTTTTCTTTGGCTTAATTAATTTAATTATATTTTCAATTTTATGCCATATAAGACAGAATAGATTTTCTTTTGAAAATAAATTACTAAATATGCACCTGTAATTAAGAAATCATTGTTAATGTTTTTGTATTGAAAGTTTTAATGTATTTTGAGCAATATCTTATTTTTAACTTTTTTTATAGTTTTAGTTTGTTTTAAACTTTTTTTTTCTTAAGTATTCTCTATCAAAGGAATATATACAAACATTTGCACCCTCATTTTTGCAGAAAAATTATACTGTCGCGGAAATACTAAAAGGCGAAACAAAACGAAAATTCGGCCAAATCTCAAAATAGGGGCCGTTGGGATTTAGCAACTTTTGTGGCACCAGCTGAGCGATAAGTCACCAAATGTGCTAACGTGAGTTTTTGTACTGTTTGCAATTCACTTCACTTACAATCGCAATAACCACGAAAAGTATTTTTGTCGCCAAATTCCAATGCCCCTTTTTCTGCAATTTTACCGAAAATTCTAGCGGTTCATTTACATACATAGAGAAGAGGGATTATAGTAATTTCTATAAACAGCTACCTTGCAGCTAAAACGGGTGAACGGATTGCAAGCATATTTAGTAGACTATACATAAGATCTTATGTAAGATCCACTATATAAGATCCCTCAAGGAATTTCGAAAAAAAAAAAAATTAGTTCAGAAATGGCATTAGTTGGCGCCTTTTTTAAAAAACATTATATTTAACAAAATAAACAACCAACACAAAATGCGTAAACAATTTGAACATGGTTTTTGATCATCTTATCATAGAATCACATTAAATAAAGGAAAGGAAATGAATAACAATACGCTTGTCATAAGAGAAGACCAAAATGTCACAACAGGAGCAGTTGTTAATCGTGTCCAGGACGATGTAATGAAAGGTGCTCAATGTGACCACCACCCTCATTCACCTACTAAAATTTCTAGGTGATAAACAGTTTGTGTAGGACCCGATGGCCAAGTGGCTATCACAGGTTTCGATTCGAGTCCATGGAGATTTGTAATGGTTCGAATCCACTTTAAACCGTAGGTCCTGGTCTAATAGGATCGTAGAGCGTTGTGGGGGTATGGTTACTCGTGTCCACAGCATATCTCCAAGCTACAAGTGCCCCCTCAGTTGTGCTAAATGAGTAACAGCGATGCAGCCCTTGCTTATGGCATAAAGTTAATCACCGTGTTGCATGCATTAGAACAACAACAACAGTTTGTGCAACGGAAAATCGTAACTGATCAGTTCGCACATGAAGCGTAATGGAGTCATTTAAGTCACATGTGTGTTGACTGTCCCATTCATGCAAAAATGAGCTTCGTCGCTCCACAAAATATTTCACTGATCATCAACCATTCTGTTGTGAAATGAACTGCAAATCCTAGCCGTTGTAACTTGTCCCTATCAAGCATCTGTTGGTGTGATGTATCTTGTACGGAAAGAAATGCATTATCTTTCGGAGCTCTATATGCAAAGCCATATGCTATAAGAAAAGCATATCTCTCGAGATATACCGCTACTGACTTCAAAGCCAGATCTCTGTGAATGTTTGGCAATAGCTGTCTTAATGACATCAACTACCGGTGTGACAGGTTTACGGCCTCTTCCAGATTAAATTCCTAATTTCCCAGTCTCGTAAAATCTGACATTCATGCCCCGAACGCCTTGAGTAAACGTTGGTTCACGCCGTAGTTTTTTCATATGACAAAAATTCATGAACCGCAACAGAAGTATTCCCATTGTTTTCATACAGCTTTATCATTAGCGTGCGTTTAACTAAAAATATCGTCATCGTGACAGCCGGAAACATCGAAATTAAACATGACAACTTTTGCAAATGTTTTACCCAGACCTACTTTGCATAACGCTTCCTTAACAATGCACATATAGCGAGAGATTTTTTTTTTTTTTTTTTTTTTTTTTTTGTCTAGAAGCGATGACTTTTCTCGGTCTTACATTTTATTACTTATAAACCTTGTTCTGAATTGTTTATGTATTCTGTGTTGGTCATATATTTATTCAATTTAATATTTGTCCATGAAAATCGCCACCTAATAGACATTTTTGAACTAAATATTTTTCAAAATCTTTTGCTAATGCAGTTGGCAATACAGAGATAGTCATCTTTTATGCCATATGCAAAGGCTGCGCCGACGTTACTCATTTAGCACTACGTCAACGCTCTGCGATCCTATTAGATCGCAACGTACGGTTTAAAGTAGATTCCAGACTGCTACAAACATCCAAGGCACCGCGGGGACTCGAACCCGAAACCTGTGGTACTTTTCAAAATTTCTTGAGCGCGTCTCATGTATAGTTTATAGACCAAATGTGGTTACTGTCCATTCATCTGTTGAGGCTGTTTACAAGGGAAATTTAATTATAATCACTCTGTACATATTATCAACAGAAACATACAAAATTCAGTATTGTTTCGTGTATTGAATAAATAATAAAATAATTAAAGAAATATAAACTAAATTAATATTTGAATACTTTTTTCTCCTGAACGAAAAATGTCTTCCTTAAAATTTTAATCTACAATTAAAATCATAAAAAAAATATTGGGAATATAGCTTTTCAACGAAAATGTAGTTTAAGAATGTTGTTGATTCACAAATAAAAGCGCGAAAATCAGTTTACGAAAGAGTATTTCAGAATTGTTTCATAAACCATTAATTTGAAATTAAATCAATCAATGTCAATTCAGCACATGCATTTTTGTACATGTTTCTACACGTACCAGCATAACCAAATTTTAATGCAATCATTTCCCACCACCACAGACATCGTTAATCAATCGCTTTTTTCAAATGATTTTCTATTCACTTCTCTTAACAATAGATTCTCAAGACAATCACAAAAATAAAGAAAAATTAATCATTTGCATACTGCTTAGATTAAGAAATAGTTGAAATTGTTTGAAATGATGGCATTATATTATAACGTTATCAATATTATTTTAGTAAACAAAATATTCTATGTAATATTATTTATCTTTGTTCAGTATTACTAAAAATGGTAAAGAAGAACTTCACACTGAAAACTAATCAACAGCTGATATAAAATTTTTCAAAAATTAATAAAATTGTCTTTAAAAACCCTTTATTTTTATTAATTTACCATTCTAATATATTCAAAGTGTTACCCCCATTATACGATAATTTTGTACACTAAGAGTAATAATTTAATAATAGAGTAATAGTAATAATTACTCTTAGTTGTTCACTAAGAGTAATTATTGCGCATAAAATATACGAGTGTTGTCTCTGGGAGCGAGGTTTTTTGTGTAATTGACCATTTTCAATTTTGGACATTTTCACTGAAATCTGAAATTTTTTTAATTGCTTTCACGAGCTTTTTTTTTTTTTTTAAACGAGTTTTTTTTTATACATTCTCAATTATTTTGTAAAGAAATATTAATTATTAAATAATTTAGTAAAATAAAAAAATTCAGAAGAAAAATTAATTTAAAATTCTTCTAAAAGATCGTCTGGGGAAAATAAAGATAATTTTATTTCAAAGTGAAAATAAGATTTTCAAGAAAAGAAAATCGTTTGGAATTCTGCAAAATTTTTAATTTTTTAAGATTGCTGTTTGTTGTTATGCTTTTTATTCTGCATTAATAAACACTAAATTTTATTTTATTATTTTCTAAATTTTTTGTTTACTAATATGACAATTTTATTTTTGTAATACTTTCCTTAACTTTATTGAAAAAAAAAATGGCATAGCTAGAGACATACAAAACTGCCTTTTCATCGAACGAAGACATACAAGTAGGAGGAAAAAACCGAAAAAACTTCAAACTTTGAAAACTTCATTCATGGGCTTAATGTGAATGTAGTTTTTAGGCCAAATTGCAAAATAGGGGCTGTTGGGATTGGGCGACTTTTGTGGCGCCAACTAAGCGATAAGTCCCCAAATGTGGTGACACAGATTTCTTGTATGTTTGCAATTCACTTCACTTACAATTGCAACTCTTTTTTCTTTTTTTCTTTGCTACGCATTTTTGGCGAAAGCAATTTTTGATGAAAATCCCAGAAACCCCTATTCTATGATTTTGCCATGTTTTAATTCAGATGATTAATGTCTGCAAATAAATTTTACTTAAAGATGACTGATTTTTGAGAACAATTCTTTCAGAAAATTGAAGATAAATAATTATTTTTTTAGATTGAAAATTGTTTATGGCATGCAAATATTTTGATAAAGCTCAATTATTTTTTTATTGATAATTGATAATTATTTTGTTTCTGTTTATATTTCGAAAAACAAGATTAACGAAGAATGTTTCCTGAATATTTTGAACTAATACATTATTTTTTCTAAAAAACAAAAAAAAAAAAATATGTTTTTAATTCTGAAACTTTTAAACAAGCTCTTTTTATAACAAAATATTTTTTTCTTTCGTATAAAGGTAAATTAATCGTGTATTAGAAATAAAACAATCTGATGATTCACAAAAACCGCAATTTGATATATTTTTTTCTTTAACATTGGTTAAAAGCAATTCTGCAGCAGAAGAAATATTTATTTTTCTGATTTATTCCTTTTTGAGCTCAAACTGCTGGCATGCGTTGGAAATCTGAAGCATTATAAAAATTATTACCATCATCGCTTCACGTTCTCAAGGATAAAGATAAAATTTAAATAATTCTTCAATATCATTATACGCATTTTCTATTTTATTACTTTCCATAGGAATATTTTGGCGAAGTGCCTTTAAAATTGTTACAATAGTGAAATAATTTTCCGTTTTTAAATCCAGACTTTCTAAGCTTCTTAGTTCTGCTGCAATTTATCATAAAAGTTTTCTAAAAACAGGAATATAATTTGAATTTCTTAAAAGATTATATTTATTATTATTATATTATTAATATTATGCATATGTTTATGTATCAATAAATCATCTCTTGCAAAACGTTTCTTAAACAATTTAATTTTAGAATCTTATGTAGTAATAATAAGTTATTGTTATGAATGGCAGACTCAAAACTATTCAAAATATTAACCATTATTCATTTGTTTATTGTTTCACTATCCATTTGTTTCGACTTGGGTATTTAATTATATACTATATCTGACTTTTTGCTCTGTTTTACGCAGTGAATCAGTACCATAAATGAAGGCCTGTTGAGTAGGTATACTCTCTCATGGAAATGAAATCTGGATTTTGTCTGATAATAAAAGTTCTATCCAACACTTTACCAATTGGTACAATGCGAGGGATAATATTGAAGAGATTGTTTTCAAAAGTTAAAACGACTTTCCTTGTCTTGTCGGACCCATTTCTAGTGGATACTTTCTCATGTTGACCTCGAAGGTAATAATACTGGTGACATCTTACCAAATGGGTGCTTGAGATACTTCGCTACCTCTTGCGCTTCTTATGGCGCTTGCGCACTATTTACAGCTCTTTTCCAAGGCAAAATACAAAAATAGATTCGCTTGGGTCGTTGCACCACGGCATCACTGCCATTGGAATAATCGACTTGGTGGTTCTCTGCCACTTAGTTGTAACAGGCATGACCAAACCACTCTTACTCGCTTCCCCAGTGAGCAACTTAGATCTTTGACATGCACTAAAGATTCCATGTATTTTGCGGTCTGTACCAAGTCTGCCCAAGTATTCCACTGAGCTTGCCTGCCTAGAACATGTTCTTGAATGCTTGAGATATTCTGCTGGGGGCTAAGGGCTCTTGTGTGCCTGAGATGTTCTGGGGGTCTAAGAATTCTTGAGTGCCTAGACAAGATCTTAGTGCCAAACCATTGTTCTTTAGTATGTACAATGTCATAGACTTGATATAGCCATGCTAGGCTCTGGAGATATGCAACAACAACATTACATACTTTGATTGGCATATGTTTCGATTTTGTTTTATACCATTTTTTTTTTTATTAGTGCGATATTTCTAGAGAGCAACTATTCCAATATACTATATTCTCCTGTAGTTTTAATTTCAGATTCAATATTTTCTTTCTTGTAAAGAAGTTATAACTCATTATGTATTTCTTAAGAGTATCAAATTTAATAGTTAACATTTCAACTAATTCTTCTAACCTACTATCTACTTCTTCAATTTTTGATTGCAATTTCATTAAAATCTTACGTTTAAATGTGTTTCTTTTTTAACTAGATTTCGCTTCATTACTATATCGATATTATAAGTATTTTATCGAAAATTAGCTACCACATCGACGGGAGGGGTGTAAATATTATCTTAATCAGTTCTTATCAATTAGAAAAACCTTTTAAGTTAAGAGAGTAATCAATAAGTATTTCCAGAGGTTGAATTTTGTAGGTAGCTAATCAAAAGTATTTTTTAAAACTGTTCTGTTTTTCTACTATTCTTCTCTATTCTAAACTATGTGTTTGTATCATTCAAATTTTTATTTCGGTAATGCTTTTCTTAATTTTTTATTTAGCATAAGTTTAAGTGATAAAAAACGAGAACTATATAAAAGCTGTGATTTCATCGGACTAAAGCATAAAAGGAAATAAAAGAAAACATTCAAAAAGTGTGTAGGTGATAAAGTTCAGTTACAATTTAATTAAAAATTTTAAATTAAAAATAAAGGAAGAATTTTCGACAGTTGTTATCTAAAAATAAAAATCCTATACTTGGATATGGATATTTGATGAAAATAAAATACATATTAATGCATATATACATATAAGCAAATTTTTTTAAATATAAAGTAAATATATATTTTTACTCGAAACTGAATGAACTGATTCTCACCAAAACAAAATATCTTTTTGAAATTACGAACTAAGTGGGGCTACATAAATTGAGAATAATTATGTCTAATAGATAATTATGATTAAGATTTTCTAAAAGAATTATCTGTAACTTGATTCTAATATAATTCACATCTGCATATATTAAATCAATAACAATAACTTTAAATTAGTTTAAAATGTTCTCATCGTAAGAAATATGGTAAAAAATTAAATTAAATTTGAAATCACCAAGATTTTTGAGAAAATTTAAAATTGAATCTGAAATGTATCTAACTTATCTGATAAAGATAAGAGTATAAAGTATACATTTTATCATTAATCACCACGAGAATTTTTATTGTTAAATTGAATACTGGAGAGATTACATGAAAATAAATTGAATAAAATTATAATAAACGTTTTTGAATATATATATATATATATATATATATATATATATATATATATTATATAATTTGTATTTAATGCTTCATTGAACATAAAGATGTTCTCAATTCAAATTATCGCTCACTATAAAGAAATTTATAATAACGGAGATATTAATTCTTAATGAGAAAATTATTTCAACGATTGCTCCATTTACTAGGTTCTATCTTAAAATGCATATCTCCCAAATTACTTAATTCAGTTTAGTTTTCCACTGATTTCTTGCGCAAATTTGAAAATGTATTTTATTATTGTTAATGTGATCTTAAACCTCAAAATTAATTATTCACAATTACAAAATATCGTTTGAGTATTAAAAAGAATGAGAACGCGTTTTTTCGAATTTTAATTAAAACGAAGTTTTAAAATTTTTTTAAATTAAATTAAGTTAATTAAAACGATTTAATTTAAAAAAACGAATTAAATTTAAATTTTTTAAATTTAATTTAATTAAAAACGTTTTAATTAAAAACTAATTAAAAAACGAAATTTTTAATTAAAGTTAAGTTTAATTAAAAACGAATTAAATAAGATTACATAAATAATACAGGAATCCCTTGAACTTACATCGCTGTTCAACGGAAAACAATAATAAATATCGCGTCTTCACGTACATATACCACGAAAAACCAAACGACTGACCATGAGACAATAATGGCCTTTTTGAACCTGCTTTTCCATATCCTAAGGGAGAAAATCCAGAAACATCCCACTAGTTAGTCTGACCATCGATGTGAGACACTTTACACAAATTGTCACAATCACCATCAAGTCCCTTTCTAAAATGCAGTGACTGCAATGGCGTTCGTCGAATGGCGTCGTCGAATGGAGCAATCTGACGACGCCAAGGGATTCGAACCTGGTCCTTCTTTCATGTAAGCTGCGTATGTTACCACTGAGCACTAGTCGGGCATTGAATTGTCTTTGAAACGTATGTATTTTTAAATGCCCTTTAACAATCTCTTGTGGTTTTGAAAGGTTTTGAAAAATTTTTAACGGGGAATTTTGTTTTGATAAAGTTTAGATATAACTACGGAGGTTCAATTTTTGACTTCTGGTCTAATTGACATCATTCAACAAAGCTTATAACTAAAATATGTCGTTCGAGAACGAATGGGTATTTTAGAACGGGTCAGCTAGAAGAGCGACCTAACAAATGAACGACAGTTCATCGGCTATTTTCAAGTAATATTTAATCACGTGCATGTAGGCAACGACATTGCCTATTTATTAGAAGTGATCCTGTTAGTAATATTGAATGATCTGTGTCATTTTCAAATAGGCAAGCATCTTATCTTTTTCTTTTTAATGCTATCAGCTTTAGAGTAGAACTTCGATACCTTTCTTGCACATAAATACCGATATCAGATAACAAGTTATCTTGCACGACAAACAAATCGACAAAAGAATTCTGCGACAGAGGGAAAGAATGAATTATCGAACTTGATGTGTGCTCGAACTTACCAAAACACACCCATTCTAATAGCCATTCTGTAGAAGAAAATTTGTATAGTATTGCTAATGGCACTTATCTCTTTGTAGACTAAGGGCGTCGATATGCGTGTGCTACGTTTCCGATTCCTGATTCTGATCGGTTCTTTACTCACTGTGCTATGGCTACTTCATTCCGGCATGCTTTTCTTGGAAAGCAACAGGGCAGAGTACAGTCCGAATCGAAGGATGAGCAAACCGGGAACTCGGTAGAGCCACTGTCCTGCATTCATCCCACTCTGGATGTTGTAAATCCCATGATTCTAAAGTAAGTGTATTGCTTAATATTTGAAGACTAAGATACTTTAGTTATATAGATATAGATTTAATTATTTTTATAAAAACATTTACATGAAATTGTAATTTCTGAAAAATATTTCCTAATGGTTTCAATATTACTTTTGAAAATTTTAATAATTATTCTATAATAAAATATTTACCAGACTTTTAGAAGTGTACATGTGCATTCACCTATTGTATAATGGATTCTTCCTTATCCGATATCACAGTACAGATTATTTTGTGATTTGTTTGTCCTTACAACAATAAGAATGAAATTATCCTATTTCATTCACAAAAACCCTCCTTTTTAGTACAACTTCCATAATAGGGGTGTTCTTTAAGGCTTTATTTTTTAAAATTTTTATTATTATTATTTTATTTTTTAAAATTTATTTAAAACGCTTTATTTTTAATTTTTTCGCTTTTTAGTTTTAAAAAATTTAATTACTGTTGCAACATCTAAAATTATTTTAAAGTACATGGAATAAATAAATTCTCTTTTTACAAGCTTTCTTGAACTTTACAAGCTTGTTGTTTGAATGTGATACATTCCATGATTTGCATTAATTCGGGGTTCTGTTTAATATATTGTTAATATAACAAGGAATTCTTTAAAAACGGGCTTTCAATATAATATGTGACGCGTTTCCTAATCTGCATTATTTCAAAGTTTTGCTTTAAAATTATTTATCATTATTTTAAAAAACCTCTTGGAAGGAATTAATTATAATATAATAGTGTTAAAATATTTTAAAAATATATTTTAACACTTTTTCATATTCAATCTATCTAAAGCAATTTCTTAGCATCAGTCATTAAAATTGTAATTTATGGTTGATCAGGTTAAATTATAATGGTTCACGAAAATAAGCATATGTTTCAAGAATAATAATTTATTACTGTTCACTTAACCCTTGATAAATTTAGTAATATTATTATCGTATTAATGATTAGTATATGATTTATTAAAAATATTCTTGTTGAAAATTTCATGTAATGATAAAAAGTTCATTTTACCATCGATAATTATTGATAAAATTATATACTTTAATACTTTTTTAAACAA